>JADLZL010008192.1:0-71186 GCA_015844335.1 Chrysopogon serrulatus | reverse complement strand
AAGTTGGTATTATGATAATTAAAGACTATTAGCCTAATTATTGGTTTTAAGTTTGAATCTTGATATGGGCATGTGCCAAATAAGATGAAAGAGAGATAGTATTTTTCTCTACTAATTTTTTTTGATATAAGCAAATTTGACTAATGGTGCCCTTGTAGTTCTTGTTCCAATAATTCAGGAAGCTAATAGTAAATGGCTAAGGATGACATCCTACACTGCCTAATGAATATTTGCAAAGTTGACTGTACATATAAATTGTTTGCTAACTAAATAAACTCAATGGACTTGCTCGAACGTTTGGCCCTAACACTAGAGGGCAACGAAAAGCTGATTTTACAATCAAGTATGAAAGGGAAAAAATGTCAATCGTAAAAAAGAGAAAAAGATGAAGGTCGATTTCCGCTTATCTCAGCACTAGGTGAGTGTGGCAAAATCAAGTAAAAGCCACAAGTACCGAGACATGCAAAGCAAAGTAGACTTAATTTAGGTTTAAAAAAAAAAAGTAGACTTAATTTAATGAAGAGTTTCCCAAAAAGCATGGATGTAGGCCTTGTTCGGTTCCTTCCAAATTAAATTTTTCCCACTCTCTCTCCATCACATCAATTTTTTACCCATATATATTGAATAAGTAAAAAAAATAACAATACAGAAATCAGCATGGATGCTCAATATATTTGTCAAATAAAACCGTATATTTTCCGTTGAAAAAATTTGGAATACCGGGAAAGGTCCCATCTGAAAAATAGTCTCAATTTTTTTTTTTCTCTTCCTCTATCATCATCGTCTTCTTCCCCTTGGCTTCTCCGAGGTGAAACCCTAGCTCCTCCCACCTTTCTTCGCGCCGTCGCCGCCGACTATCACCGGCAATAGGTCAACAGGAGAGTCCGTTGATATCCGGGACCTCTCAATCGGGGTTTCCCCTCTCTCAACCCCCTTCCCCTGTTTTGCCGCCTCCCCAATCCGGTGTGCATTCATTCCCCTTCCGTCCGACTCGTACGTTCTGTCTGCCTCTCGCCCCCTCTCGCTCTCCGACGACTGGCGGGCCGCCGCCGCCGCCGCCCTAAGCCAGGTGCTGAGGTTCTAGTCGATCTCTTCGCCGGCGACGAGGTACTTCCACCCCTTCCCTTCCCTTCCCTTCAAGCTGAGCACCGAAACCCTAACCTAAAGCTATATCTATTTGACAAGCCCCCAAACTTCGAAGTTTTTGCAACAATTATTGGGATCCGCCCGTGGTGCAAGATCAATCCTTCCTTTTTTCCATCGTGAATGGGGTTCAACTGAATCAGATGCTCTACGTTAAGTCCACCCTTGAGTTTGATGGCAGAAGGAAGCAGTAGCCATAGGAGGAGTGCATTCTCCCCTGGGCTGGCTGTGCTATTATCTGGTGATGAAGCAAAGATTAGCCCCCAGAAGTCGCACTTGGTGTCCTATCATGACGAAATTGGGCACCAGGCTGTTGAGAGGACGATAGAGCACATCTTTGATCTCCCTCACAAGTCAGTGGTCCGGCCTCCTGGGCCAATTGATACAGGCTTCGTGCGCTCAGTGTTGAGGAATCAAGCTAGAAAATTTGATCTTGACTGGGAAAAATGCATCCGTGGATACCATGGCAGCATCTTGATTGTGGACAAAGGTGCTGGGCAGAGCAAGGTGGTTCTTGATGATTCCAGCATTTGCGGAAGCTTCAGGAATGTCAGGGGACCTTTACTTGTTGAGAGCTCCGCCCCATTCAGCAGTGCCAGGGCTAATGCTTGTGTGTGGAAAGGCAAATGGATGTATGAGGTAACCCTGGAGACATCGGGAGTTCAGCAGCTTGGATGGGCTACTCTCTCCTGTCCTTTTACTGATCAGAAAGGTGTTGGTGATGCTGATGATTCATATTCCTTTGATGGCCGGAGGGTGACTAAGTGGAACAATGACCCAAAGCCATATGGCCAACCATGGTCAGTAGGTGATGTGATCGGTTGCTGTATTAACTTGGATGCAGGAGAAATTTCCTTCTACAGGAATGGGACTTCTCTTGGTGTTGCATTTGATGGAATTCGCAATGTGGAACCTAAGAAGGGATATTATGCTGCAATCTCCCTCTCGGAAGGAGAGCGTTGTCATCTGAACTTTGGATCACATCCATTCAGGTATCCTGTTGATGGGTTTGATCCATTGGAGGCGCCACCACGCTCTTGGTCATTTGTGACATATCTTCTTAGATGTCTGTTCCGATTGCTAGAAGTTCACAACCTGGAGAAATCTGAATCAGCATATTTTGAGAAATTGAGGAGGGTAAAAAAATTCGCACCACTACAAGAACTATTTCGACCAATTTCAGAAGGGATCTGTGCAGAACTTTTCAGTGCTATTGAAGTGAGCCAGGGGTGCCTTGAGTATATTGCCTGGGGCTCATTGACCACTCTACTCTTAGATGTTTTCAGGACTCGTGAACCACATGATTTCTCGTGCCTTGATCAGGTTCTTGACCTTTTCCTCCAGTTCCCAGGTTGTACCTCATTATTTCAGGAGCTCATTGTGGCTCTTTCTTGCATGTGCAAAGCTGCACCACTTGTGTTGACAGAATGCCCGTATTCTGGGTCATATCCATTTTTAGCGCTGGTTTGTCACCTTCTTAGGCATAAAGATGTAATGTGTTTATGGTGGAAAGCAGAAGATTTCATGTTCTCGTTTGAAGGGTTCCTTACAAGGAAGATTCCAAATAAGCAGGATTTACAGTGCCTTGTACCATCTGTTTGGTGGCCTGGGTCTTCTGAGGATGAAGTAAGCATGACATTGACGATGACAACACTCTCAGATGCAATAAAAAAGGTAAATTCTACGTTGCACAAGGATTTACAGTGCCATCTGTTTTCTCTGTGGATATTGCTGTAAGCAGTTATTTCTTATCCTGATAAATAGGAATTCTGCGTTGACAAAGAATAGTTATGTATTTATTTGTTTTATCCTATTGATTTCTTACATGATGTTAACACATCAGCAAGAGTTTTGCACAGAGATTGTTCACTTTTTACATAATGTTGCCACAGCAACAAGAAGCTCTAGTTTTTACTGTTCTGTGAACTTATCCTCTACCCTACCATCAAATAATGTTTCAGTTTGATGATCTATATTCATTCTCACTTGAATCATGTTCTCCAATTATTTGGTTGCACTTGACATGTGGACATCAATGCTACATGCCTACATCATTCGTTAGTTTGACTAGCATGTGTTTGTAGTTGACCTATTTTATATTTCATTTATCTAAGTAAACTGCACTGTTGTGATTGGATATTATTGCATTAGTGAACTTATGCGTTCTGCTACCTTTTATTTTCTATACTTGTATGTTGCCTGATTCATGTGAAGTTCATGCTTTGTGCTTTTGGGTTTGTTGACCTTTCAATACCCTTTGCCTATGTCCTTGCAAGCATCAATGCATGGCACTCATATGAGGGTTGAGAACAATTTTTTGTTATAATTCAGTTGGCCTGCGATTTAACTTTGCAATTTGCTTCAATGTTTACAAGTCGTCCAGTCGAACCTAGTCGCCATGGACCGACCAGGCGATTAATCGCGATTAGTCATCGACCAGGCCGATTAGTCAAGCCTGGTCAACCCTAGTCGTCCATATAGTTGTCCTGTACATTTCAAGATATATGCATACTATGTATATCTATACTATGTATTTCAACAGCAGTACAACATCCAAGGGTGGTGAACCAAAAACAGGCTAGCAAAGGAGTTGCAGTGTGGCTTCTGTGCGTTTTGGTGGGGATGAGCTCTTCTAGGCTATAGCCCAAACGGGCTAATTTGGCAGCCCAGTGCCCAAATTTAAGCCCAGTTAAACAGGCCCTTGAAAAACATATCTCCCAGCCTGGTCATCCCCCCTCCTAGTAGGACGACTAATCAAGATTAAGCTAAGATTAGTTGGACGACTGGGTTTCTGGTCGAGCTAATCGCATCAGTGTCCCTAGTCGACCTCCAGGGACTGACTAGGATGATTAATCGTGATTAGTCGGACTCGGACGACTGGTAAACAGGGATTTGCTTAATAGAATATGTTAACACACTTTTGGTTATAGATCTAAAGTTCTCTCCCTCCTTTCTCTCTTGTCATATATTCACAGGCTGCTATTTTTCTTTGCAGATTGAGGAGATGCATTGTGAGCTTTGCAGCTTGGTAATATGCTTTATTCCACCAATGTCTCCGCCTCAGCCTCCAGGCTCTGTATTTAGGTCCTTTGTACAAAGTTCGGTGATGAAAGCTAGAGGTGGAGATCATAGGATGGTTGTCAATGGGACTTTCAACAACACTGTGCTTGTTTCATTGTACACAGTTATCTTACATTTGTTGTCTGAAGGATTTTCTATGGATTCTGCTGGATCTCCATCATCCTCTAAAGCGAACTGTGGGAATGGTGCTGGATTTCTTCACAAAGGTGGAAAGCGCAAGTTTCCGACACAACTGCTTTTCAGAAATGATGCCTATTATAGTGTAATTCCTAGAATCGGTGGACCACCAAGTATTTTGATGCATCACCAATTTGATGTTGTGGAAAATGAAGTGCAATGGGATGAAGGTTGCATGAATGATGAAGAGACACGTGTTACACACACTACAGTACAGAAGCCCTGTTGCTGCTCAGTGACAGATGTTGCTGTTGGCCTAAGATACAAAGAAACTGCTAAGTATGTGCCATCAACTTCAAAAGGCCCATGTAAGCCAATGCCTGAAAGGTCTGCTCATGTTGCTGCTGAGTGCAATGGTAGAGGTCTGAGTGATGAGATCGAAGACAAACCTAGCACAAGTGCTCAATCAGAAATTGAATATGGATACCAAGCACTGCATTGTCTTGAAAACATGCCAATGGCAACTCAATCTTCATCGGAAGCACTTAAAGAAGAAGAGCTGCTTGATGTTATGTTGTTGTTATACCATCTGGGCATCTCACCAAATTTTAGGCAGGCAAGTGATATTTTTAAGCATACAAACACATATATGCTGCATTTACCAACTAGCCACGGAATAAGTTGTCTAGTCCTTTGTATGTTCAGTAACCTACAGCCTGCATGAATTCAATCACCTTAGGTGTTTGCACATGCATGCATTTTTCCTAGAGAAAATTCCTTCATTGCCATTGAATTCTATAACCATGCCCCCTTCACTGCCATCCATTTAGAAATTTTGATCCCCTCATTGCCATTACAGTCTCTTAGATAGATCTTTTTCCCTTGGCTGCCATCCATACAGTTTGTTCCCTTCAATGCCATAGAGGGAAGAGAATGTCGTTGTCTCATTCCACATACGAGACTGCTGCCTGGTGCATGCCATCTTCAAGAGCTATGGCGTGCGCCTTGACGAGTGTGACTTGTCCATGCGCCGTGGCTTCCGTGGCCCTGACATGGATGCTGCGGCTGCCTTAGGTGGTGGTCATGCCCTTTTTCTTCTGTTCCATCTGCACCGTTTGCAGCAGTTCACCGGTGATCCATGGTTGGGGCTTAGCCCTCCTGCATCACAATCAGCAACTTCCCCACCGCCTCCGTCACAGAAGCCACAGCCTCCGCATCCTCCGCTCCCCGCTGCCTGCACAGCATCACTGTCAGCCTAGTGCACCGGCTTACCGGCGATGAACTCACCTGAACATCTGGAGAACACATGTGTTTTGTGCTGCTGAAAGCTGCATCGTTTTCTTGTTTTGATTGCAACATAAATTACAGATTACAGAAGCTAAAGCATGGCGTGTATATCGGCCACGAACATGCACGATCATGAGCTGCTCGCGATGTGTGCCATCCCGCACGCCACCTAGAGTGCGCCGAGCTCTCCTACATTTATGGCAACAAGCTGCACACCCATGCCTACACTGCATACAAGAACGTGAGTAGAAGTAGACTATATGTATATACAAGCACATCAGGATTAAGTCTAACAGTCACCACAGCAGCCTCCTTCCCTGTCAGCCCCACCCGAATCATCTGCTCCATCATGGCAGCTGCCCGTATCGTGGTTCTCTGTGCCTCAACAGCTGACTACGCCAATCAGTGGCATCGTCACCTTAGTGGATGTCGTGAGCTCCTGTGACACTGTAATTATAAAGAAATCCATCCAAGAACAGAAGACATATTTTGACCTACTCTTCAAAGTTGATCTCTTACTATTGTTTTCTCACAGTATATATCATTTTATCAACAAAACAAATATGTTTTGAAAGCATTTCATAGTATATGCGGTTCTGTAATTTTTATGTCTATATATAAAAAATACTTTTAGGTTGACTAAGTATTGGTCAGAACATATAAAGTTTCCCAAAATAAATACGCTTTGTGTTTTGCAAATAGGCAGTATCTACTTGTTCATTAACTTTGGCATCCTTTCACATAAAATGGACCACATGACCCTACTCAGCCATATGTTGATTTTAATTCAAATGATAGTACTGATTTAAGTTAGTTCTGTACAGGCATTTTATTTCATGTCTCAGCAGTCCCAGTCCATTTCTTTACTAGAAGAAACTGATAGGCAGATACGAGAAAAATCCTGCTCAGAGCAAGTAAGGCGTTTGAAAGAAGCCCGGAATAGCTATCATGAGGATTTGGTGGATTGTGTACGCCATTGTGTTTGGTATGATTTTCTGAAATGATAAATCTTCTGTACTTTCCCGCATGTGCTAGCAGTGTGTAGAACTGTGCTGCAGACATGATTTTCGGATTTAGTTTTGATTTGGGATGTTTATATTAATTTATTCACAATAGATTCAAATGGTTAGTGGTACTCTAGGGACAAATGGAAAGCATTCCCCTCAAGTTTAGAGATCCCTTGCAGCTATATTGAATTATGGAGATGTTCATTGATCTATGTTCTTTTGATTTGCTATTGGTATGGATAATATGCAAGTAGCGCCAGGAGAACTTCTGCTATGATAGTTTTTTTAGGCCACCAAGTTAATCTGCCGTTTTTTTTTCCCCTTATGGTGCATTCAGGTACCGGGCCACCCTTTTCTCCCAGTGGAAGCAAAGAGGAATGTATGCAACTTGCATGTGGGTCGTGGAGCTTCTTTTGAGTCCTCAGTAACTCAAATAACATTTTCCCCTATGTTCCTGAGTTCTATGTGGAATCACTGGTAGGTTTATTGTTTCCTTTGGCGTTGTGCTTTCTTCATTCACAATGAATCTATTTACCCGAGAGTTTTCATCTTTATTCTTTTGCAGGTGGATTGTTTCCATGCACTGCGAAGGAGCGATCCTCCTTTTGTTTCCCCTGCATTATTTCTCATGCAAGGGCTGGCCTCGTTTGTATGTACTGAATCATCTTGATGCTTCTTAATTCATTTTTTTTTGTTTGAAACCTAATTGCACCTTTATTGCTGACATTAATAGTATTTTTTTTTTTTTTTTCTGAATGGACATTAATAATATTAAATATTGAAGGTTTGCAGTGAATAGTAGCTATAGTCCAGTTCTTTTAGCATATAGAGATTAACAGCCTATTTTAAATTATTGCCCTGTTCGCTGCTTGGTCAGCTGCTTGTTCGGCTGCTTGTTCGGCTACGTTGAACCAAATCATGATTAATTTATTTATAGGTTTCAGCATACTCTTCAGTCCTTCAAAGATATCTAAGGGTTCTGTTTTATTACTAATAGGTCACTCTGGTTGTCAAGCACTTCGATGATACGAGGATAGTGAATCCTGACTTGAAAGATCTTCTTCTTCAATCAATATCAGTTCTTGTACAATACAAAGAATTCATGTTTGTTTTCGAGAACAATCGGGAGGCTATAAATAAGATGCCTAGATCACTTTTATCAGCTTTTGACAACAGATCATGGATTCCTGTTACAAACATACTTTTCCGGTTCTGCAAAGGCTCAGGATTTGCTTCCTCTAAGAATGGTGAATCCTCATCATCTGCAACTTTTCAGGTATTTTTTTGATATTTTTAATTTTGATTTATTTTTCTCCTTCTTTCTGTTCAATTTGATTGTTATGCAAACTAATAATTTGATCATCTTGATTCCTCCGAAGGTTCTACTGAGGGAGACATGTATTCATGAACAAGAGCTGTTCTTTTCCTTCCTCAATCGACTTTTCAATACACTTAGCTGGACAATGACCGAGTTCTCTATGTCCATCCGGGAGATGCAAGATAAAAACCAGGTGGACTATCTTTTTCTTTTATATCTGTGTTCTGGTTCGTGGTACCCTGCAGGAGTCATATCCTTTAACCTCTTCTCTATGATGCAGCTGTATAGTAATAAAATATAGTTAATAATTGTGAGATTTGGTTGCTCAAGTTATTCCAATATGATTTATCATGAGAGGCACAATGTGTTCCTTTGTTCCTCTGGTGTCACCCCTGCAACTATGAAAATATGACAAGCATCTTTTATTTTCAGGTTGCTGATTTGCAGCAGAGAAAGTGCAGTGTAATTTTTGATATATCATGTAATCTCGCAAGAATCTTGGAATTCTGTACCCGAGAGATTCCTAGTGCATTTCTCATGGGACCAGATATGAATTTGCGGAGGTTGACTGAATTGGTTGTCTTTATTCTCAACCACATCATATCAGCAGCTGATGCAGAGTTCTTTGACATGTAAGTAAACATCTTAATCTGAAGTTTCTGTTTTTTTTTCATAGGTAGAATGTTCTTACTGAAAGTCTGGTTGCTGTACAATCTTTGAAAGCTACATTGTGTTCATTACCTTAAATAAACTGTTACCACAATTCCTTTGAGCTTATTGATCGAAGCTGACTCTGAGTCAATTAATTATGCTTCCATCTTGGTAGGTCTATTTTTATGTTTTATGGTACATATAGGAATTCTCTTGCTTAGGCAACACGAAAGTAGGTCGGCCTATTTTTTAACCATTAGGATTCTTGTGGATGCAGGACACTAAGACGGCCAGGGCAGCATCAAGAGAAAACAAATCGTACTATGATCTTGGCTCCTCTTGTCGGCATTATCCTCAGTCTTATGGAATGTAGCAGCACATCAAAACAAAGGGAGCTAAATGATGTGATTGCAGTGTTCGCCAGCATGGATTGCCCTGCCACAATCCATTTTGGGCTGCAGTACCTACTGAGCTACAACTGGGTTTGTTTTCTATCTCATTCTCTATATATTTCGTGTCTTATTTCCTTGATCTGTTTGTTTTTTTTTAGTTTTTATGTTATTTTGTTGACACAGCGTCCCATTATGCATATATTTTTGTAGAGCAATGTTCTTCGAGGGGATTCTTCCCTTGCAAAGCTAGCACAGCTTGAAGAGTTCTCCCATTACTTCCGACGCATTACAGTGTCTGTGGATGGTGAAGAAGACCATAGCCTAAACATGGGTGATGAAGAAGAAGATGACACCTGTTGCATTTGCTACAACTGTAATTCTGATGCAAAATTCCAGCCATGCCATCACCGGTCCTGCTTTGGCTGCATAAGCAGGCATCTTCTGAACAACCAGAGGTGCTTCTTCTGCAATGCAGTGGTAACATCAGTTACTAGGATAGCCGATTCATGAGCGGTGCACTACTCATGGCCCCCTTCGGTATCGTTATCTGAAAGATCATGCCACTGATTTGTCTTATCTATTTTGCTTGACCTGAGGGCTGAGGCGCTGACAGCTCGGAGATCTTTCCATTGCTTTTCCAGGAAGACCGCATTACCTTTGTGCACAAAGGTCAGAAACGGTTCTTCTTTTTTCCTTGTTGTATGTAAAGGTCAGGTAATAGTAGAAAGGATTCAATAACATTACTGCAGAAGGAGGTTTCTGTGCACGGTGGGAAGCCAGTACCACCGAAAGGATTCATGGAATCGCAATTTTTGTAGGCTGTAGGGAGATTCCACGATTGTAAATATGAGATATGAAACAGAAAAGGGGGTGACAGATCAACATCGACCTTCTGTAATTAGCCAAAATAAAAGAACTAGATGCTTTATATTGATCAGAGCTCTAGTCTTCTTTTTGTTCCTCCCCACAGTGTAGTGTCAAAGAGTGAACAAATTTTCTGTTTCCTGCCCGGTTGTAACATGCTATCAGTTGTAATAATAGCAAAACAATTCAGTACATTAGCTTCAGCAAAAAGGGTTTTTCTCCAAAATGTTTGGTACACATCATACGTATACGTATCCGTACACGTATAACAGTGTGCAAAGTGAAATTTGCTTGCACGCCAAATATTGGAGGGCGGTGTACGCAGTCCATGAATGAACAACATTAAGAAGCGTATTTCTGGCAGCACGTATATACGTATCCTAGAGGCCAAAACCGTAAGCTGGTGGGATCCATGTGTCATGGGTGGACCCCAGCTGGGACCCTACAAGCGCACGGCACCGTCCACGTGCTAGCGGGGCCACCACTTCTTCTCGTGATCCGACACCTCGGCTCACGGGACCCGTCCGCAGCTCCGCACTCCGCGCCTCTCCCTCCGACATGCGGGCCTCACGTGTCATTCCCCACCGCCCATATCTCCCCTCTCCGCCTCGGCCCCTTCCCCGCCCCGCTCCACCCCGCGCGCCTGTCCCGTTGGTCGCAAATGGTTCTCGCACGAGTCCTCACGCTCCCGCTACCCGCCCCGTCGTCCGCGCCCCACCGACGCTT
Source organism: Chrysopogon serrulatus (assembly GCA_015844335.1). NCBI lineage: Eukaryota > Viridiplantae > Streptophyta > Magnoliopsida > Poales > Poaceae > Chrysopogon > Chrysopogon serrulatus. The sequence goes on along the minus strand of JADLZL010008192.1, from coordinate 60,600 downwards.
CCTCCTCCCGCCTTCAGGCGGCGCCGGCCCCGGCACGCGTGCTCACTGCGCGGGCCGCCGCCTGCCGCGCAGCGAACGCCATGGCGGCGGTTGCTCCGGACCCGCCCCCGGTCGCTCCGAACCCCGCAGAGGTCGCGGCCGTGGGCGTCGGGGAGGAGCTGCCGGAGGGGTACGATCAGATGATGCCCACCGTGGAGCCGTCGCGGCGGCGGCGCGCGGGGGTGCTGCTGCATCCGACGTCGTTGCGGGGCCCGCACGGCATCGGCGACCTCGGGGACGAGGCGCTTGCCTTCCTGCATTGGCTCCGCGACTCCGGCTGCACGCTCTGGCAGGTGAGGTGACTTGCGCCTCGCACATTGCTTCCACGGTTCACCGATTTTGCTCGCTATTTATGCTGCGATTAGAACGTTACTAAGCGAGCTTAACCGCGATTTTGCGGTGGCTAGGCGTAGGATCATGTGACCTCTTCTGCCACACCAGCGCCTGCAGAGGCGGGCCGTCTGATCACATCGGCGCCTGCAGAGGTGGGCCGTCTGATCGCCTCCTTCACTGTGGGCTTGGGAACTAGACGATTATGGCCCCATGGCAAGTGGGGTGTGTTTGGACCATGTTGTACATCAGTGTTGTCCATTTTTTGCCTAGTCACTGTTAATCTGGGATGGTAGTGCAAATTGATTGGAAGGTAAGTCCCTATCTGTCGATCGGGTGGGAAGGAAGCCTTTTCTTGTTCATTCATACCAAGGATTACAGAAGAGTTAAAAAACATGCTGTTAGAAACGAAAGTTTTTTTTTAGGTACCATGGGAGTTATCCCCACCTTTCATTGCATTGGAGCAGCAAAAAACACTGCAGCTCAGTTACATGGGCAGCAAGCTACAAATTAGGGAGGTTTCTAAGGCTGAGGAAGGTTTACATTATGGAGAAACTAAATTACACCAATGCTCCACTACAAAGCGTTCATCAACAGGAAATCTGTGGCGCCACAGGTGGGCAGTATCTCTAAAGCTTGCAGCAAGACGACTAGCTGAAGGTGGCAGGTTGTTGAAGACGACATCATTGCGGTGTTTCCACAACATCCAGCAGATTAGATGAGTCAAGGTCTGAAAGTGCTGAGCGCTGATGTGGCTTGGCCTGTCGATGTGCATATTGTGTTCACTTGCAAATGTGAAACGTCCATTCCAAACCTGTTCCATATCTGCACCGCAAAGGGGCAAGTGAGCAATAGGTGGGCGCAGTCTCTTGGGCAGTAGCAGTTAGAAGTGAGTACTATGAAACCATAATCTTACAGGAAAAGGTAATATCAGATCGTACATAACTTAACAGTTTAATATGCTTGCTGCACACTGTAATGATAAGAGGTTTATTTCGAGATCCTTTACTACCAAGAATGTTGATGGTGCAGGTGCACAGTATAGATCCATGCAGAAGAATAATAGAAGTGATGCTTTAGAATATAGTTGAGTTGGACCATCGATATTTATTTAGTTGCTTCACCCCCCCCCACTGTCAGTCCTAGTTATTCTGCATGATCAACCGTGTCGAGTTTGAAGTTAATTGTTTGTTCTTGTTCGATCCATATTTGCAGGTTCTACCACTTGTTCCTCCAGGTAGGACAGCTGGGGAGGAGGGATCTCCTTATTCTGGACAGGTAATGCTGCATGCAAATCGAATTGACTTCCTTTGATTTGGATTTAATTTTGTGCATAGGCTTGGCTATTTATGGAACTAATCTGAATTCCACTTGGATTGGTTTGCATTTGCAGGATGCCAACTGTGGCAATACCCTTTTGCTATCTCTTGAGGAGCTTGTAAAAGATGGTCTATTGATGTCAGATGAACTTCCTGATCCTGTGTGAGTTTGAATTCCTTCTCAATCACTTTGATGTTCATTTATAAGTATGTTCCTTTCCTCCTTGGGTTGGGTGTGTTTGATGGAGTTCAACTTTTAAACTTTTTTTTTAATTAATGGAAGGGATATGGAGCATGTTGAATTTGATACTGTTGCAAATCTGAAAGAACCACTTATTGCAAAGGTTAGTCATTAATCTTTCCCTTTTTAAGTCTTTGTTTAAGTTGTTTTGTATGTGCTTTGTCTTTCATAAGTGCTACCGTATCCGAAAGATATGCATGCTTCTAGTTGCTTGTAATTCACAACTATTCTCCATTCATGTAACCAAACACTTTGTGGAAACAAAGTTGAGGTACCTGGTTTATTTTGGCTAAAATTGGTACAAAACTGAGCATAGGTGCAGCTTATGTTGTAGTAATATTATTAGTACAAAGTACTGAATCAATGAGAATGAATCCTCTGCTTGGTGATTGGCTTCATTAAAAATCATAGATAAATTTTTATCTTCTAGGCAGCAGAGAGGCTCCTACTAAGCCATGGAGAGCTCAGAACACAGTATGACTGCTTCAAGAAAAATCCAAATATATCAGGCAAGAATTTTTTATGCATAAACTTTCAAACAATTTTTATTAGCCTTTCATATTGTTCTCTTATTGTGAATATCATATATACATAGTGTCAACAACTCAACATAAGATAATTTTGAATGAGACATAAACCATTAAATTGTTTTCATAAAAATAAGGCTGACTATATAAGAAAAATCAATGCTTTTGTAAGTACTAAATTGCATCTCGGAGAAAACTGCTGTACTGATGTGTAGCTCGATATCAAATAAGTTTTAATTAATTATCAATTATGTAATAAACTCAAGTCATCTCAAGTCATGGGACATCTTTTACAAATGCATTCCTTTTCCTCTAAGGAGAAATAGAAAAGGCCCAATTTATATACAGTATAGTGACTTGGTGTCTCTTTTACCTCCAGGTTGGCTTGAAGATGCAGCTCTTTTTGCTGCTATTGACAAAAGCATCGGTGCATTCTCTTGGTACGAGTGGCCTGAGCCTCTGAAAAATCGCCATCTTGGAGCCTTGGAAGATATATATCAAAAACAGAAGGACTTTGTAAGCATTTGAAACTATAGTACTGGCTTAGTGATGACTTTTCTAAGGTAAAAGTGTCAGTGGAATAGTAGATTTAGTAGCTTTATGTGTTATGCAGATAGAGACATTTATGGCTCAGCAGTTCTTATTTCAAAGGCAATGGCAACGGATTCGTAAATATGCACAGAAGCTGGGTATCAGCATCATGGGTGACATGCCTATATATGTTGGCTACCATAGTGCAGATGTTTGGGCAAACAGGAAATCATTTTTGCTGGTATACCTCAATTATTTTCTCAAAGCAGTTTTCCCTTTTATTGTTTGGAAACTTGTAACAATTGTGTTGTGGTTCTTCACTGTGCGCTCTGGTTGTAAAGGACAAGAATGGTTTCCCCACTTTCGTTAGTGGTGTTCCACCTGATGCATTTAGTGAAACAGGTCAACTATGGAACAGGTATCAATAGTTTCGCCGACTCCATATTCTGTGTATTTGTTATCTGTACCATAGGGCATATTCTTATCAATTATAATTTTGTAGTCCATTGTACGACTGGAAAGCTATGGAAGCAGACGGCTTTTCATGGTGGATTAAGAGGATTAAACGTGCCCTTGATTTGTATGATGAGTTCCGTATCGACCATTTCCGGGGTCTTGCGGGTTTTTGGGCTGTCCCTTCTGGTAAGCAGAACACATGGGGGGGAGCACTGCATTCCCGCATATATTTGTCCTGTAGATGAATTTGTTTATGTGAACATGGATTTCATTTTGCTAACTTAGTATTCATGCATAGTGTAGAAGCAAAAGTAGCTCTGGTTGGAAGCTGGAGGGTGAGCACTGAATTGAGAAACATGGTATTACAATTTTCTTTTTCAGCAAAACCTTTCATGCTAATATCTTCTCCTGTTTTCTTTGGCAGTAGGCTGGACCAAGGAATGCCTTTTTTGACGCGCTTTTCAAAGCTGTTGGTAGAATTGATATAATAGCAGAAGACCTGGTATGCATCAGACTATCCAAGTCTCTTTTTATCTACTAGAGAGCAGAGACGAGTGTCAGATGCTAGGTCTTTGATGGGATTTTTTTTTTTTTTGGACGCGTAGGAGAGCTGCGTAGGGGGAAATCTGGGTGCAGAAGCCAAAAAGATTTTCTCATGATTCATAGTATCCTCGGCCAAGTAAATCTGCAAAAATTTCCACAGAATAATGTTAATACAGATACATGGAATTAGCTGTGAAATAGTGGTGTGATTTGAACTGGGGGGGGGGGGGGGGGGGGGTGTCCTAGCAAATATTTTTATACTAAGTTAATTGGATTATAGTGCCAGTTAGAACATTAGATTCCTTCATGCTGATGTTTATCTCGTTGCAGGGGGTAATTACTGAAGATGTCGTTCAGCTAAGGAAATCCATTGGGGCCCCTGGGATGGCAGTTCTCCAGTTTGGTAATATTGCCAGGGCAGCACTGAGAGTATACTTTCCTTGCTGCTAAAATGTTTGTTTCTCTAATTCTATTTTTATAATATGTGGAATAGCTTTTGGAGGTGGTTCTGACAACCCTCACTTGCCACATAACCATGAAATGGATCAAGTTGTGTACACTGGAACACATGATAACGATACAGTTAGTTCCAATTTCTTTCTTGAACTGCTTTTCCTTTAAAAATATTTGGAGAGATGTGGAATCTTTACACAGTTAATGATTTTTTTTAACAGGTTCTTGGCTGGTGGCAAAATTTACCAGAGGAAGAGGAAAAAATTGTCAGTACCTCCAGTTTATCTCTTGAACTAGAATATTGACCGCACTGTTCTTCGTAATCTTATCACACTTTTTTAATTGATTTCAGGTGATGAAGTATCTACCTGAAGCCGAGAATACTGACATATCATGGACACTGATTACGGCTGCGCTCTCTTCTGTTGCGAGGACTTCCATGGTAACCATGCAGGACATTCTTGGCCTGGACAGTTCTGCTCGAATGAATACTCCAGCTACCCAGGTTGTCCGCTTGGCCGTTTCTGACATTCGACCTGTATAAATGGCGTCTTCTCCTGAAACAATAGTGTCGGGAAATCTTATTATTTTCTACTTTCCTAACAGAAAGGAAATTGGAGGTGGAGGATTCCAAGCTCAGTTGGCTTCGACAGCCTCAGCCCTGAAGCAGCAAAGCTGAAGGAGCTGCTTGCGCTGTACAATCGGCAGTGAAGTCCGCTATTATCTTCGAAGTTCCTTCAATAAAATAGGCAACCAAATCTAAGGCCCCGTTTGGTTTCAAAGATCATGGTGTACAGTCTAGAAGACGAACTAAAAACTAGACTATATTGGTGTTTGTTTCGTGAGACTAGAAGAGAATAATCAGCATTAATGGCACTTGACAAAGGCTATAATATTACCCCTAATTAATACTATTCCTTCTCTCTTCTTCACGGCGCACCAAACAGCAGTGGGAGGATTTTTATTTATGGCCCAAAAAAGATACTGAGTCTTGGCTGAACTAAAATTTTTGTAAATGAAAGAAACCAAACAGGGCCTTAAGTTCTGTGGGACTATGAACATCCCCGCACAAACGTTTTTTATTCTGGTTGGCTGAATATTTTTTGTGAAGGTTAAGACTTGAACATGAAGTTACCATTGTATGTTTTGATTAACCATTTTGTTTTTATGGGGGTCTTAAACAAGTGCGTTTTCACCATCTCTTCGCAACTAGTGTAGTGTAATGTTAACTCGAGTTCTTTAATCTTTAGATCGTAAACAGCTCTCCCATTCAAACCTCGAGGCTCGTAAGGTGCTCATGTTCAGCTTTATGCCCGAACAACTTATTATTATGCATGTGCTCGACTTTATAGACGATCCACTTCGTGGTGCAGCGACGTCCAAGGCACCACCAACTCGTGCCCTCGACTGGGCTGCTGGTACAGAGACGTCGTCGTCGTCGTCCCCCCGCACGAACAGGGATATGATGCTGGGTTGGCGAGGTGTTGGTTTCTTTGGCGGATCACACCCGCGCGCGGCCGTGGTCCCGGGCAGCTGCATCGTCTCGGATTAGTTTCTCGACTCCTACATTTGTCTACGCCTTCATGATGTCGACCTACCAGGACAAGGAGATGCCCCCATCGGTCCATCGCCACAGTCCGACGACCGGATCTTCTCGTGGTCCGTGGACGGCAGAGCAAGGAATCATCGCATCGGTGATGAACAAAGAGCAACTCCACCCCTAGTCCAGAATGCGTTCAGGTGGCTCGTCGACGAGCACCGGGTACAGCTTTTCGTGAACTCGTCCGCAGTTGGGCGGCACAGCGCATATGGCCTTATCTTGTTAAAATAAATAACAGAATACACATTGTCACCATCCGGATCCGTGGCGCAATGGTAGCGCGTCTGACTCCAGATCAGAAGGTTGCGTGTTCGATTCACGTCGGGTTCAAACCCCCGATCAAACCGGATTCTCCTTTTTTTTTCCGTCTTACTGTTTTATTATTCTTTCGTTTTTTTATTCGTCTATAAAAAAATTTCTTTCGTTTTCTTCTTCTTTTTGGCCATTTTTCGTCAACAAAATTGAAACATTCTACGGCCCAGCCTACCGGCCCATAAGCCTGCCTGCCTGCCCCCAAACCTAAGGGAAACCCTCACCACGCTTCTCGAACCTTCTCCTCTCTCCGCCCTCAACCTCACTCCCTCCCTCTCGTTCGCATCCGCACGAACGAAGCCGCGCGAGCGAGAGTAGCAGACGATCCTTCCCGACCTCGAGGCCTCCCCTCTTCGAGCCGCGGCCATGGCGACCGTCATGCAGAAGATCAAGGACATCGAGGACGAGGTAAATACTAGTGACCCCAGCCCCAGCATCCCGAATTTGCGCGAGGTTCCTGGTTTGGTTCTCATCCAGCCGTCCAGACGTTTCGGTAGATTTGTGCTCCCAGCGGTTACGACCTGTTGGGTTGTAGCTTAGTGGGAGCTTCGAATTGAAATGGTTTTTTTTTTTTTTTTTTATGCTGAGTCGCTTAGATAGATAGTTCATAGTTTGGGATGCCGGAAATACGACGGGGTTTTAACCTCTTCAGTTCTGGTTTCGAACTACTATTAGTTTTGCCGCGTGCCTGTATGTGTTCTGATGTTGGGGGAGATGTTGTCTTAATGTGGCTGTGAGATTGGGATTGTCTTAGCAGTTATTATTTGAGAGAAGGGATGGTAACCCTAGGTCTTATACTTGTGTTCGATGGTAAATGGTCTAGTGTGGTTTCTGTGACCATTTAGTCTGTATTGGGGTTTTCCTGCTTTGTTAAGAGGTTTAAATGATTCCAGTCCCATGGAAGAAACTTTACTATTTGGATAAGAGGGATTGTTTTGTCATTTGATGAGTTTATCACCTCAATATGTCTGGGATCCTGAATTGACTTTGTGTAATGTCTAGTGTGGACTTGATTGGGGCTTCAATGCTAATCTATACTATATGCTCTGTGCCTGTGGTTACATTGTTGGATTTGCATGCTTTTCCTTCAAAAGAGGGATACCCATTGGTGACAGTGTGGGGTCTGGGGAATGGAATTTTTAGACAGCCTTACCCCTGCAAAATTCTGCTCGTAGGCTGATGTTGCCAGGCCCATTCTTCCATAGCTGTGGTCAATAACTGTAGGTTTTAAGTCTGTGCTAACATGCAAACTGCTTTCTGGTTGTGTTCCATGCTGATGACTTGACTGTGGAACTAGGAAATTTGTTCTCAAATATCTTTTGAGCTATTGCTGCAACTTTAAGTACTGGATGGCATCAAAATTTTCTGTTTCTTACCCCTGTGTTGATGTTGCCTGCTTTTCTTGACTATGCAGATGGCAAGGACACAGAAGAATAAAGCCACTGCTCACCATCTTGGTCTTCTGAAGGTAACTTAATTATACTCTTTATCTTTATTTCAGAACATTTTCCTATGGTTCTGTCATCCACTTTAATGAGTCTAAGATTCCTACTCCATATGAATTCATTATGACATCCTTTTTTTTTTTTAAAAAAAAAAACGAGTTCATTAAGACATCTGCATAGCATTTCAGTGTAACACTTTGATTGGATCGTTTGTGTTGTTTGCTGATGCAGTGTGTATAATTTTTTTCTTTCTTTTGGTCCGGAGGCAATCATCAATCTGTAACTTTAAAAGCTTTCAACTCTCTTGCTCCCCTTAATTAAATGGCAGAGTTCCTGCCATATTCTTTCAATAAAATGTATGTTTCATTATGAATCTATTAATGCCATATGTTTGTCAGTCTATATGATTTTTTTAGATATTGATGGCCAAAATTAAAAGATGTTTGAGGGCAAACCTAAATGGACTTATATTCTAAGAAAGTTTGGACAGTTAAGCTATTTTCTACCATTGAATTATCAAGGCTGCCATGTTTTGCTATTTAAGTAGTTCCCATATTACACTTCATGTTGATATTTGATATTTATTATGAGACTGTACTTTGTTGAGCTGATCTCTTTGTATGTCAACTGAGGTTTGTCTTCTTAATTGTTCATTTGGCTAGGCTAAACTTGCAAAACTACGGCGGGAGCTGCTCACTCCGACATCCAAAGGTGGTGGTGGTGCAGGTGAAGGATTTGATGTGACAAAGAGTGGGGATGCACGTGTTGGTTTAGTTGGCTTTCCTTCGGTTGGGAAATCAACATTGCTGAACAAGCTGACAGGGACATTTTCAGAGGTTTGCTGCATCAATGCTCTTTGTTTACATTTAGTAATTAATAAAGGTCTGTCCAGATTTAGCTGCTCATCATCTGTATTGTACTAGGGAAAACCTTGAAAATGTTTTTAAGTTATATGCTGTCTAATTCTCTGGGTATGCTCCGAAGGATATAACACATACATATTAGCTTGAGTAGGGAGCCTAGTTAGATTTTGGGTTCAGTGATACATGCATATTCTGAATTCAATAGTTTATGCCTGTGCTTGAAATTGGAATTCTTAGAAAAGAAGTCTTTTTAGATTGATTGCTCTATTGACCTTCCTACAGCTGAATATTTTCCTATGCCATTACTATTACTTTGATTTCTGTGTATTAAATTACTAATGCAATGTTTTTGTTCCTTCACTGTTTCAAAGGTTGCTGCCTACGAGTTTACAACTTTAACATGTATTCCCGGAGTCATCATGTATAAGGGTGCTAAAATCCAGGTAATCATTTGCAGTCAGAAAGCTACAAGTATTTCTGAGCATGTTTGATATACTGATTACTATCTGGCTTTCATTTCAGCTTCTAGATCTCCCAGGGATCATTGAAGGTGCTAAAGATGGAAAGGGCAGAGGAAGACAGGTAATTTCAACCTCCAAAAGTTTCCTGACACTAGTTTCTTTATAGGATTTGTGTTATTCTATGAACAGTATCCATCCACATAATCCAGAACTCTTGTGAGCACTCACCTATAAAATCATCCGTAACTACATTTTTTACAAAACCTGCACCAACACTTCAGAATGGTTTACATTTATCAAAAAATATCCACTTTGTAGCGGAGAGTGCACAGCTTTGTTAAATATGTAGGGGAAACTGGGCAACTAACTAGCTATGTTCTTCAAAGTACTAGAGGCTCAATGAGTTCTTCTTGGCCTTGAATATTTTTTAATACAATCTAAGCAAGTTTTTTTTTTTTTCTTGTATTGTAGATGAGAAATAAAGCTAATTTGTTGATTGTTAAGGCTGCAGCATCTGGTTTTATGCATACTATGCAAATATGCTTCACTAAGAAACAGTTCTATGATCCGTTCTTGTTTTAGGCTTTTAGCTGTCTTCACACTTCACACCCAGTAGTTTTCTCCAAATCATATAGCTGCTTGTAACACTTCAGTCTTGGATTTTCTTGTGTTATTCCCTGTTCTTTGTGTTCAGGATAATTTCCTTTTGGCTTGAAAGTTCCTAATTTTGCCTTGACAGGTTATCAGCACAGCTAGGACATGCAATGTTATATTGATAGTTCTTGATGCTATAAAACCAATAACTCACAAGCGTCTTATCGAGAAGGAGCTTGAAGGATTTGGCATTAGGTAAGTCTTGTTTACATCCATATTTGCAAGTGCTAGTGCATGAAACCTGTACAGCTTGGCCCTCAGTCCTCTTGTGATCTTTTCTTTGCTCCAAATCTGGAAGACATCATTTTTCTATTATCAGTTACCTACATGGCTTGATTCATTTCCTGGATGTTGCACCCATTTATTTATACTGAATCATGCTGAATTCTATCCTCTATGTTATCATTCTTTTTTTATACATACAAAGTTCTATTTTCTCTTGCAGCTTGTGTCTCCTTTGTTTCCTTATAACTAGTTCCATTCATTTTGTGTGTTTTTTTCCCTTCCTATTTGAAAAAGTTTTTAAGATTTTGCTCTTTTTTTTCTTGGTAGGTTGAACAAAAACCACCCAATTTGACTTTCAGAAGAAAGGACAAGGGTGGAATCAACTTCACATCAACAGTGACGAACACACATTTGGACCTTGATACAGTAAAAGCAATCTGTAGTGAGTACAGGATACATAATGCTGATGTCTCCCTGAGATATGATGCTACAGCAGATGATCTCATAGATGTTATTGAAGGAAGCCGGATTTACACTCCTTGCATATATGTTGTCAACAAGATTGATCAGATAACACTTGAAGAGCTGGAAATCTTGGACAAACTTCCCCATTACTGCCCGGTTAGGTGAGTGTGTACTGTAGTATCTTTCTGTATTTGATTCTCTTGATTTTCCCTCTAATACCTAAAGCACTTTATGTTCTTTTAAAAAAATTATTGCAGTGCTCATCTTGAATGGAATCTTGATGGACTTCTGGAGAAGGTATGGGAATATTTGGATTTGGTTAGGATATACACAAAACCTAAAGGGCTGAACCCAGATTATGAGGATCCTGTTATCGTATCATCCAAGAAGAAAACAGTGGAAGATTTCTGCAACAGAATCCACAAGGACATGGTCAAACAATTTAAATAGTAAGTGCCAGATAATTATCTTGTTATCATATAACTTGAATGGAATCTTTGGTTGGATATTTACCAGATCAATTTTTACTCAATTTTTGCCCTCGTCTCTAACTGCTCCAAATATTGCAGCGCTCTGGTATGGGGTTCCAGCGTCAAGCATAAGCCTCAGAGAGTTGGCAAGGTATGCATTAGACCAGTATGATATTACATTCTCACACACACTGGGTGTTACCTTGCACTGATTCATTGCGCATTGGTGCAGGAGCATGAGCTTGAGGATGAGGACGTTGTTCAGATCATTAAGAAAATATAATCATGTCATATGGTGGAACAAAACCTGTTTTTCTGCAAAACTGAAAGGAGCGATGAGGATTTTGAGTAGTAGCCTCGTCAGAAGAGCTTGAACTCGGCCTTCGCTTTTTGGTGATGCTCATGTAATGTTCCCTGTTCACAGAAAATTTGCTTTGATCCAAAGACAATGTTAGTTGACATTTCCCGATACAAGTCATGTAGCTGTGATATTCCTCTAACTTGATGCCATGTGGACTGGAGTCATCGATGTACCACAGTGTCTGCCCCAACCGTTAACACATGGAGAGATGCTCTTCATATCTTTAGAGGATGACAAGACGATTCGGTGATTACTGTATTGGCGGTATTGTAATTGTTGTGCCTTAGTTTGCTGCTCTTTTCTAGTGATGGGGATGTAACACGGTTATTATTATAGATTGCTAATCATCTTTGGTGGCGATCAACGTGAACACAACTTGGCCACGCTTATCTCAACGATTTTGGATTTGGTCATAATTGCAGTTTATGCCGAGCTGTTCTTTGCTTATTGGTAGCTATCCTCACAATGCTAATAAGTAAAAGAGAAATGTTAATCATGTCCCTTTTTTATGGAGAATCGAACAGGATGTTTTGCGAGCATGCAACAAAATAGTGCTTGTACGGTGGCCTTGGCATGTGACGGTGGTTGGTCTAGCTCTCGAGTTGGGTGGGCGTCGGGTAGGTTGCGAAACGAGCTGTTGGAGCATGTTCCTCATGAATGATTGGGTTCTACGTGCCGGGCGACACTGGGTGTAGTCGTGTAGATCTCAGTTTGGTCCCTATGTAGCTAAGCCATGTGGTACTCCGGCAGTCCGGCTCCTTTGGTCCTACCTGAAAAATATGGCAAATATATATTTATATCTCCAAAACAATTTTATTAAAAAACATGCCATCCAAAATGAGCAGTTCCAATTGATACCTCGTAAGGGATTGAAACAAACTTACGATGATATTTATTATTTATTAAAAAATGACCTTCTGTATTTGTTTTCACCAAATGGATGAGGCAAATTGACAAGCAACATAACAACTGAATTTTGAATGTCCCTCCGGCGATTGACATCAGTTTGGCTCACCAGGGTGTAGCTAAGCTTCATGTGGTACTCCGGCAGTCCAGCTCCTACGGTCCTACCTGAACCAATTGGGCAAATATCACTAATCTGGTATGCAAATTGTCCTGTACCGCAACAATATACTGCTCCGAAAGTGAACATGCCAAGCTGGAGTACATGAGCAGTTACCATATTGGACGCCTCGTAAGGGATTGTAAACAAACTTACGATGATGTTACGGCTTGGGGTTGTTAAATGCGCAAATGACCTTCTGTATATGTTTTCACCAAATGGATGAGGCAAATTGACAGCAACATAACAACTGAATTTTGAATGTCCCTCCGGCGATTGACATGCACCATCTGGCTCACCAGTATAATGTTGGTGATGTATATATAGAGGGCCCCACGGACCGTTAAAATTAGGTTGTTCTGTGTAAAGCGGGGGGCTCTATATGAACGGTTGTTCTGTGTAAATAAAAAAAAAATCTATGAAGTATGAACTGGGGAAAACACAGCCAATTTGTAATTCTCTATATCCACTGGTCGTTGGCGAGGTCTGCTTCATGTTTCTTACTTCCTTTATTTAAGGAAAAAAATCCCTGATCAATTGACAAGCATCCATCCACATGCAATAAATCTTCTGTTCTGGGCTTCTGCCACCTATAGGGGCGACGACAGCAGCGAGGAGACGAAGCCCATAAAGGCGCCAGCTTTTCCTCTGTTCCATTTGGTTTCCTCTTGATTCCTCTGTAAACGATTCCATCTTCCGCACATCATCAGCTGATTCTTTTCGTCGTATTTCCGAACAAAAGAGAAAGGGAAAACCTTTTTATGCGCTGTGCTGTTCCGCCATCTCTGTTCTGTTCTTCCCACCGGCTCGAATCCCCCATTATCCCCAACCGAGTGGCGTCTGGCGTCACCGCGTCACACAACAAGAACACGACCGGTTCGTGTTCCCTAGATCTGCGTGGAAGTGGAAGTGGAAGTGGAAGCGGCGAGCAAAAGGGTTCGCGGTTTGATTGGGAGGAGCGCAGGAGCCCGCCGTCAAAACCCAATCTTGGCGCCCGAGCAGCCGTGCGCCATTGTCTTCTCCCTGTGGTGTTAGGGAGAGGCCAGTGGAGATGGTGCCGTGGGAAGGGTACGTCAGCGACGAGACGATGGGAACCTTCGCGCCCATCGTGCTCTACTGGGTGTACGCCGGCGGCTACCAGCTGATCCTTCACCGCCGGCCGCTTGAGCGGTACAGGCTCCACACGCGGGCCGAGGAGGAGGAGAAGAACCTCGTCAGCCTCCCCACCGTCGTCCGCGGCGTACTCCTGCAGCAGCTCGTGCAGGCCATCGTCGCGATGATCTTGTTCATGGTAAGGAGATAGTCGGCCCTGGTCCATTGCCATTTTAGTTCACTTCCAGAGGTTCAATAAGTGGTACTGCCATTGAGATGAACAAAACCGTGTTAATAATCAGTCAATGGTCACAACTATATTATAAAGATAGCATTGATATTATTAGGTGTTTGCTGGATTTTGCTAAAATTGTTCACCGTCCTTGTTGCTATTATAAGGTACCTTTGCCATTTCAGCCAGTGAGCATATATAGATATAGTTGCCAACATGCTACCAGTATTTTCTGAATACAAATGGTGAATGATCAGCAAGTCAGTAATGTTAGCAAACTTTCAGAATGTAGTCTATTTAGCTATGACTGTTAAGTAGTATAGGCTTGAAAAGAAAAGAAAAGAACTAGTACTGCTGCTGGTTAGTTATGATTGCTCATTTTGCGTCAACAAATTGGATAGGAAGGGCAGACATATGAAATGTGTTAATACTATCAGTTTTCATGGTATCAGGGTTGTGGATCTTGAATGTATTATCTCATAATGTCAAACAAATATCAACGAGGGAAGCTATTTGTTTTCTCCTAGAAAGAAGTTTACTGACTGAAGATGGGACACCAACTAGGGATTCAAACTTGCTAAAATGAACTAAAATGCATTGCCACCTAACTAATTAGGGGGGGAAATGAACTATGCTAGCTGACCCACAAAATACCATTGGGTATCCACTTGCATCTTTAATAACAACCCATAACCTTCGGTTTTCCAGTAAAAAGGTAGCCCATAATTTCTGCAAACAAAGCCAAGAAAACTAGTTACCAGTTACCATTTAATAGAAGTCAGTGTTGCTCATTACATTAGGGCCAGCAGCTTGTGACTTCAATAGGAATCAGCAAATCACTGTATTTTCGTGCATCCTGCTCACATTCCTATCACTAAAGTACCCTTTCAGTCCATATATTTTTAATACCTCTTCAATCCGTATAGTTTTAATATTGTAGACTTGTAGTTTAGAGATTAGTATTCTGTTTTATGGATCTCCTTTCATCTGTGTAACTGGTAGCGCATTAATGTTTCTCTATTTATAGCAAATGGCTCTAAGAATGTGTGCTCAGCCTTGATGCTTGAGCCTTTTCACTTTGCACACCTGAGTTCCATTTATTCTTCAATATGCATACTCTTCATCATGCCCCTATGCAAACTACCAACTATTCCAAAAGCATAGAAGCTTAATAATATGTCGATAGAGTTTTGAGCATTGGCTGCTTTGGCAGGTTTTTGGCACTATTAGAGAGCCATTGCGCCCTGTACGTGCTCCTTTGTGGTATTACAGTTTTTTCTTTTATCTTTTGGTGAAGTTGGCTTCCTGCTTTTGTAGCCTTAGCCTACCTGTTTACTTTTATGCATCAGTTTCGTAATACACATCATGCATTTTACTGTAGCCAAAGGATGGTGAAGGATCAATTGTGTTTCTATTACTGTTTTCTCCATATTCAATCCTTGATTTTTCATTTGTTTTGTTTATACATTGGTTAATTGTTATGGTGACTTGACCTTTGTAACCCAATTCTACGTGATAATTTGCAGGTCACTTCTGATAGCTCAATAACTGTTGTTCAGCCACCTATCGTCGTCCAGATCTTTCAGTTTTTAATTGCAATGTTAATGATGGACACATGGCAATACTTTGTGCACCGCTACATGCACCAAAATAAGTTCCTATATCGGCACATCCACTCACAACATCATCGGCTGATTGTTCCTTATGCTATTGGGGCTCTGTACAACCATCCATTGGAGGGCCTACTTTTGGACACCTTAGGTGGCGCTATCTCCTTCTTGGTCTCCGGTATGACACCAAGGACTGCTGTATTCTTCTTCTGTTTCGCTGTCCTCAAGACGGTCGATGATCACTGTGGGCTTTGGTTACCATATAACATATTCCAGCACCTGTTCCAAAATAACACTGCCTATCATGACATCCACCACCAGCTGCAAGGGACCAAATACAACTACTCTCAGCCCTTCTTCTCAATCTGGGACAGAATATTAGGAACCCACATGCCATACAACTTAGTGAGCAGGAAAGAAGGTGGATTTGAAGCAAGACCATTGCGAGACTAGCTTGAAGTCATGGAAGTGTACAGACTCTGGTGAATGAATCAAATACAGTGCTTAGCCTCCCTTTCACATGATTAGGAGCTCCCAACAGGGGCTATCTAACTTCCAAGATATGACGAAGGTGTTCTGGCAATCAGTCCCTCAGTCTACATTTGGTTGAGTCTACATGCTACTTTAAGAAGAGATCGAAGTTCATGCATTGCTTGCACTTTTGACTGCGGTCTACGTGGTCCGAGTGTTCAACTTGATGCGCGTGTGGTTACTGTATGGTTTGTACACATGGTTTTACCTGTCATGGTTCGTATTTTTTGTGTAGAGCTGCCATTTACATTGCTGTGCAGATAGTGTATTTGAAAATCCACGCTTCTGTATGTACCCCAATTATTTGTGTAATTGAACCTCTGCTCAGGATCGGCACCTTCAGAGCTATCTTTGGCTACTAGTGACTGTATAGTTGTATTAGATCCACAACGTGCTGTCAAATTTGACTTGTTATGATACATCCTCCGCTTTCACCTCCTGAAAATCTGAAACACAGCTGTGTGATAATTCGGGTTTTCTCGGCGTTCTGTACAATACTTTCATTTTTTTTCCTAAAATAAATATATGGTTCACTGGAGGGGAAATGTTTCCCGGCTTGAATTTAGTATTGCACTGGAGGGCGATAACGATTGCCACTCAAAATGTGTTGCAGATACAGCCTGAAAAATATATGGCATTTGGGAAGGCGAATGTCACAAAGACACCAGTTGTATGCAGCTTCGAAATGATTTGTGCTTGGTAGTCGTGGCTCAAAACCTGAAACAAACCTGGTATGTTTAGGTTCGCTGGCAGATACATTATGCCTGCTTCAGCAAGCGGCAGTATTTTGCAATGGCCTGGCCATGTTTCTGGCCTTTCGCATACTGTATTGTTTCACAGCAATTCGTGGCTGCAGACCGTTGGGACTGGAGCTTGGAACTCAGTCCACCCCCCGCCGAACATGGTCAAAATGCGAAGCATCCACATCCGCGAGTCCGCAGAGTTTGCCGAGCTTCAGTCCGCTCGCGGCGCGTAGCAGAAGCCTCCGAACTCCCCAAGGTGGCCTTTGGGCTTTGGCGTGACGCGAATACGTGGAGTGGCGAGCCGCGAAATCACCCGAGGCCTTACGGGCGCCGCCCTTGCTGGAGCCGGCGGCCCCAGCGCCTCCCGGCCCTCCTGCCCTCGCCGGAGGCCGTGCCCAGCCCGGTGGGGGTCACCCCCACCGTTTTCCCTTGGCACCTTGAGCTGCCGTCCGCCGTTCCCTGGCCGTTGACGGCCGTCTGCCGCCCCCGTGGCGTGGGTGGGTTGGGGTGACCCCAGCCTACTCCCATTGTTGCTCAAGGTAATCCACATTCCTATTTCTGATTTTTTTTATATAATGTTGTTCATGCTACCGTTTTTAGTTAGGGTTGGTGTATGTACATTGGCTAGTTATGGTTAGTGTAGTAGATTGACTCAGCAGTTACTAAGTTTGGCTAGTTAGAGCTAGTTAGGTTTATATTATAGTTTGGTAGGTTTTAGTTAGGGTGTAGTTAGTGTATTTATTATTTTAGTTAGGGTTTAGTCATCATATTTACTTAGGTTATAGTTATGGCTTCATTCAGCTGATCGGTGGCTAAAACTTAATGCAGTTTGCTCGAATGCTTTTGCAGATGGATTGTTTAGTCCGATTGTTTTATGGAGGGAGTGTTAGAAAACAAGATGTATTGTTTGAGGATATGGATGAAGAAATGGAAATGTTTGATGATCCTCCTAGCTTTAGTGATCTTGTCTTGCGTTTGAAGGAAAAGTTCGATGGTGATTTCACATTGAAGGGAAGGTTTGATAGCGGGAAGGCTAGAGCACACTTCGTCTTGATGCCCTTGCGCAACGAGGATCATTGGTTGCGATATCTAAGGGTAATCCAGGGATCAAATGTGTCCATGGCTGAGGTGTTGGTGGAGGATGGTTTCAGAAAGCAGGATGGGCCATCCTCTGATGGCTTTGAAGGTGATGAACATCAGTGTGTAGATGCAGATGCAGCACTAGTAGAAAATATAGATTTGGATGGTCAGCTGACGCATGAGGCACTTCATTGCCCTCCAATGGCAGTCGATGACGTAGGCCGTATAAGTAATGAATTCGATGTGGCTGACCTCGAGCAGGATGAGCATGAGCAGGCGGTTCATTGCCCTCCAATGGCAGTCAATGACGTAGGCTGTATAAGTAATGACTTCGATGTGGCTGACCTCGAGCGGGATGAGCATGAGCAGGAGGAGGAGGAAAGGATTGGTGAAGACGATGTTAGCAGTGATTCAGATGGTTCAGACGACGACACTAGCCTGCAAATGTGTAGGAAATCACTGTATGACCATGAGAATGTGATCCTTCGAAAAGGTATGCTATTCAACACAATGTCTGAGCTGAAGTTGTTTCTTCAGGACTATGCGGTGTATCACCATAGGCCGTACAGTGTCACTCATTCTGACAGGGAGTTGAGGTACCATGTGATATGCAAGGCAGGTTGCTTATGGAGACTAAATGCTCGAAAGAGAAAAAACAATGGGAAGTGGAAGATAACTAAAGTGGTCCAACCCCACACCTGTCTATCAAATAAGGGGAAGAAATATCATCCTCAACTCACGGCATGTTACCTTGCGCGTCGCATATTGGACCTTGTTGATGACAATAACGACGTTTCGGTGTCGTACTTGATTCAATCCATTCTTGGATTCACATGTTATGAGGTTAACTACGGAATGGCTTGGCGTGCAAAGCAGATTGCCCTAAAATTTCGTTGGGGTAGTTGGAAAGAAGCGCACAACAGGATTCCCAGGATATTGTGTGCAATGGCGTACTACAACCCTGGCTTAAAATGGTTTATTGACACTTGAGGGAAGTACTCCCAAAACCCGCACACCGGTGAGGTTAAACATGTCCTGAAGCGTGTATTTTGGTCCTTTGCGCAAACGGAACATGCATTCCAGTACTGTCGTCCAGTTATACTTGTTGATGGCACTTTCTTAACCGGACAATACAGGGGCGTGTTGATGATGGCGGCTGCTGTTGATCCGGAGGATCAGATAGTACCAATGGCTTTTGCTTTGACAGAGGGAGGAAACCTTGATTCATGGTCATGGTTCATGCGGCTTCTACGGGTACATGTGCTTGGCCCCTCTCGCATAATATGTATGATCTCCGACCACCACGCAGGTCTACTGAATGCTGCAGAAGAACATATTGATGGGTGCCCCCCTCTAGTGCACAGATGGTGCATGCGGCATTTTGTCGCCAATTTCTGGCGCAGTCAGAGGAAAAAGGAGGTTTGTGACAAATTGAAGGCTCTGTGTTGTGTACGTACAGAGCACGATTTCGAGGAGACAAGAAAAGAGCTAGACAGGATGCTGAACAGAGAGGGGAAGGCCTGGTTGGAGGGGCAGATGCAACACAAGGCTAAGTGGGCATTAGCATATGATGAGGGCGGTTTCAGGTATGGCATCATGACCACGAACTCGTCAGAGTCTTTCAACCGTGTATTCAAGGGAGTTCGAGCATTGCCAGTGTCCGGAGTTGTTGAGTTCTCGTTTCACAAGTGCAACGAGTATTTTGTGAAGAGGTGGCCCATTGCCCAGACGAACCTTGCCACTGATGGGGTATTTGGAAAGGCCGGACGAGAACACTTGCATGAGGCTGAGTGTTGGGCAGAACAGGAAACCTGCGAGGCCTATGGACCGAACAGGCAAGTTTACAATGTGGCTGCCAAGGATGGCACAAAATTGGGCAGCGAATGTTATGGTGGTTGCAACTACCGAGTGGATCTTGATAAAGTAGAGTGCAGTTGCAACGTCCCTCAGATTATGCATGCCCCTTGCTCTCATATGATCGCAGCTTGCAGGGCCCGTGGATACGACTACAAAGCTCTACCATATATGTCACCCATGTACCTCCAGTCCAACACCATGAGTATCTGGCAGAGTAGCTTCGAGCCGTACCTTGACCCGTCAAAGTGGCCACCCTATCATGGTGAGGACTACGTGCCAGATCCTGATCTGTTGAAGGTAGGGAAGGGTAGGAGGAAGAAGAAGCGACTTAAGGGGGACATGGACACTATGAGAGGTTATGGAGATGGCGTCTTGCGAAGGGTAAATCAGCGACGAGACGATGGGATGGGTGTACGCCGGCAGCTACCAGCTGATCCTTCACTGCCGGCCGCTTGAGCGGTACAGGCTCCACATGCAGGCTGAGGCGGAGAAGAACCTTGTCAGCCTCCCCACTGTCGTCCGTGGTGTACTCCTGCAGCAGCTCGTGCAGGCCATCGTCGCGATGATCTTGTTCATGGTAAGGAGATAGTCACCCTTGGTCCATTGGCGTTTTAGTTCATTTCCAGAGGTTCAGTTCAATTAGTGGTACTGCATTGAGACGAACACAACCGAGTTAAGAATCAGTCAGTGGTATCAACTACGTTATAGAGATAGCATTGATATTATTAGGTATTTGCTGGATTTTGCTAAAATTGTTCACCGTCCTTGTTGCTATTATAAGGTACCTTTGCCATTTAAGCCAGTGAGCATATATAGATATAGTTGCCGACAAGCTACCAGTATTGTCTGAATACAGATGGTAAATGATCGGCAAGTCAAGAATGTTAGGAAACTTTCAGAGTGTAGAGTCTATTTGGTGATGACTGTTTGTTATAGGCTTGAAAAGAGAACAAAAGAAAAGAACAAGTACTGCTGGCGGTTAATTATGATTGCTCATATTATAGATATAGTTGCCAACATGCTAAAATCAACTAAAATGGCATTGCCACCTAATTATTTAGGGGGAGAAATGAACTAGGCTAGCTGACCCACAAAATACCATTGGGTATCCACTTGCACGTTTAATAACAAACCATAATCTTTCCCATTTCCATTAAAAAAGTAGCCCATAATTTCTGCAAAAAAAGCCAAGAAAACTAGTGGCCATTTAATATAAGTCAGTGTTGCTCGTTACATAAGAGCCAGCAGCTTGTGACTTCAATAGGAATCACCAAATCACTGTATTTTCATGCGTCCTGCTCACATTCGTATGGCTGAAGGACCTTTTCAGGTCATATATTTTTAAGACCTCTTCAGTCCATATATTTTTAATAATGTAGACTTGTAGTTTAGAGATCAGCATTCTGTACATTATATGAACCCTGTTGAAAATTATGGATCTCCTTTCATCTGTGGAACTGATAGCACATTATTGTTTCTATAGTTATAGCAAATGGCTCTATGAATGTGCTCAGCCTTAATGCTTGAACCTTTTCACTTTTGCACACCTGGGTTCCATTTATTCTTTAATATGCGTGGGTACTATTTATCCTGCCCCAATGTAAAACTACCAACGATTCCAAAAGCATAATAACTTAATAATAATATGTCAATAGAGTTTTGAGCATTGGCTGCTTTGACAGGTTTTTGGCATTATTGCAGTTTTTTCTTCTATCTTTTGGTGAAGTTGGCTTCTTGTGCATCAGTTTCATAAAGCACTTCATGCATTTTGCTGTAGCCAATGATGGTGAAGGTTCAGTTATAATGTTTCTATTATTGTTTTCCTCCTGTTAGGATGAAGAGTTCCAGATTCAATACTTGTATTTTTCATTTGCTTTTAGACATTTGTTAATAATTGTTATGGTGACTTGACCTTTGTAACCCAATTCTTCATTGATAATTTGCAGGCCACTTCTGATAGCTCAATAACTGTTGTTCAGCCACCTATCGTCGTCGTGCAAAGCTGCCTCTTACATTGCTGTGCCGATAGTGTATTTGAAAATCCGCACTTCTGTATGTACCCAGTTATTTGTGTAATTGAACCTCTGGTCGTGATGGACACATTCAGAGCTATCTTTGGCTACTACTGACTGTAGATCCACTTCGTGCTGTCAATTCTGACTTGTTATGATACATCCTCCGCTTTCACCTCATGATGAAAGGCTGAAACACAGCTGTGTGATAATTAATTCAGGTATTCTCGATGGTCTGTACAGTACTTAAATATATGGTTCACTCGAGGGGAAATATTTCCCCGCTTGAATTAGTGTTGCACTGGAGGGCGATAACGATTGCCACTCAAAATGTGTTACAGATACAGCTTGAAAATATATGGCATTTGGGAAGACCGATATCAAGTTGTATGCAGCTTCGAAATGGTCTGTGTTTGGTACTTTGGTAGTCGTGGCTCAAAGCCTGAAAAAAGCTGGAAATGTTTAGGTTCGCTGGCAGATACATCATGCCTGCTTCAGCAAGCAGCAGTATTTTGCAATGGTCTGGTCTGTTCATGTTTCTGTCCTTTCGCACTCGCACATACGTACAGTACTAGTGTGTTGTTCCACAGAATAGATTGCAACTCAGCCCACCCCGGCCGAATATGCTGCACCCGCAGAGGTAGGCCCTACTACTAGGGAGAACTAAAGAGAGAACCCGGTGCGGCGAGCGGCGAAATCACTCGAGGCGCGCGGCTGTTTTGGAGGAAAGTCAGCGAAATCACTGGGGCGCGAGTGCGATGCGCGAGGTTGCCCGGCCCGTTCCGTGGGGGGTTGGCTCTCGCGCTCGGCCGGCACCGCCGGGGGAGCGGGAAGGGGAATCGAATCCATCACCACCCACGAGCTGGCCTCCACGATCCATGCGCTGTTTGCTGCTGTGCCTGTGCTGTGTGTGTCGCCGCCAGTCACCATCCCTACACTGCCGGCCGGCTACTGCTGAGATGAGAGAGACCCCGTGACTTCCCATTCGCTCGTCGGCTCGCAGCGACGTACGGCTACGTGTCCTTCCGTTCCGTGAAACATACACATGCGCGCTCTGCTGTCACGGTCGGCCCTGTCATCTCACGGTGATCTAACAGGAACAGCGCTAGAATCGGATCGGATCGACCGGACCAACCAACAGGGACGACCGCCGGACGCCGGCCGGCCCGTGGGCGGCATATTATGTTTATGCATATGCATGTGGTTGTTGCATTGGCACATCTGCTCTCGCTGTCAGCGTCAGTTCACCGGAGAGCTAATCAGTCCAGTCCAGTCCAGTCCGTCGCGCAAGGCCGGCCGTGTGCTCTGCCTACCTTTTCCGCGTCATCTTGCACATCACACACAGCACACACGCATCGCCGCCGCCGCGGTCGTCGTCGCCTGGATCGTCGTCGTCAGCCCAAGCCTTGAAGCAACCGCGCTTTAACGAGGCCGACAAGGTTCGCCATTCGCGACGCCGGGCGCTATTATTACTAAAAAAAAATGATGTTGACTGATTGCCCGAATAATCTAGCTAGTACAGTAGTACTAACAGCAAAAGTAAAATCTTGTATGAAAAATAATGTTGATATTTTCCTTTTGGGAAACCAGTATGTTAATCTGAGCTTGACACTATGAGTTATTCTTTGATTGGCACATGGAAACGAAGTTATCCTCATCTATAAAGCATGCATGCTTACAAATTCAGTAACTCGTAGACATCCATCCATATATAACAATATAGCACCTTGTTCGTTCCCACTGTTACTACTTCTACATTGGTAGTATCTTGATCATAATTATATACTACTGCATGTATATATAATGCTGCATTATACACATGAAGGACAAGAGCTACATACATGACGCGGATTAAGAAGAGAGACATTACTTTTAACTTAGCCAGACACTGCGGAATTTACTCTAGAAGCTTAACCTTGGTCGCGGCCGTCCTCGTCCCCGTCGTCCTCCTCCGAGTAGAACTCCACGATCTCGGAAAGATCATCAGCGGCAGCGGCGGAGTCATCCTCGCCGTCGCCGGTCACCCCGTCGCGGGCCTTGGTGGCCAGCCACAGCAGGTGTTCGAACAGCAAGGCGTCGACGTCGACGGCGACGCCACCGCCTGGGGCCCGCCTCCCCCGCGGCCGCCAGCAGCCGGCGCACCGGCCCGGCCTCCAGCACGGCGGGGTCGACGTGGAACACGCTCTTCGCCCTCCCCTTCGTCGCCGTCCCGACCTCCACCCTCACCGCCGCGGCCTCGGCCTCGGCCTCGAGCGCCGGCGCGGAGTGGAGGCGGCGGTAGGCGCCCGCGCGGTGGGAGCGCGTCAGGAACGCGTAGCAGCCGGCCGCCGAGGGGCGCGGGCGACGGGGCCTCGTCGCCGGCGATTGCGGCGTGATGATGCCGGCGGTGGGGCATGGCGCGCGCTCTGCCGGCAGCCCCGGGATGGAAGGCAACGCGCGCGAGCAAGCCGTTTTGCTGCTCGCGTCTGTGTGCGTGTTTGCGTTTGGGTGAGATGTGGGGGTGCTTTTCTTGGATGGTCGCGTTTTTAAGCCGGGAGGGTTTGGAACTAACGGTCGGGTCGGATAGTGCGGCCGGCGGGTTTCCTACCGTCTTGGCAAGGATCGCGGGTTGCAGGGGGTGTCTCTGCTTTTTCACTAATTTTTTTCTTCTCTCGGGGGAAATAAAACCTTTGAATTCAGCGGATTTTGATTGGCAAGTGTGAGCTGAGATCGGATCGGGAGGAAGAAGGAAGAAGGGGAAGAAGGGAAGAACAGAGAAGAGACAGAGAAATACGCAACCAGGAAGATTAGTTTGTATTGTTTTTGATAAATTGTTTGTTGCCTCTCTTCTCCTTGCTTCTCTCTCTTTATACATCGGCAATGCCGTCCGGCGCGGCCCACAGACGCAGCTGTGTCTAGCCTAAGGCGCACGCCAATCGGGTCCCATGACGAGCATGGTTCGAACGCCTTCTGCGGCCGCTAACAGCTTCCGTGCGGACCAAATGTCCGTCGATGTTCCTGTGTGTCCCGATCCGGGTGGCTGACACCCTCCCCCCCCAGCTTGTCCCCAAGCTTTGAGGAAACCGTTGTTGCAAAGCTTCGAGGTCCTCCCATGTAGCCAACGAGCGTGGAAGACCGGACCATTGTACCAGCACCTGAGGAACAACTGTGGTGTCTGATGTACGAACACGACGTTGTAGGACCTTGAGGGGGTACTGCAGGCCTTCGAGCGAAGATGGTAACGCAGCCACACTGTGAGTGGAAGGAACAGCAGATTTGAGTTGGGACACGTGGAATACCGGATGGATAGAAGTGGATGCCGGCAACTCCAATTTGTATGCCACCGTACTGATCTTGTCAATCACTTGAAACGGCCCGAAGAACTTGAATGCCAGCTTTTGATTCGAGCGTGGTGCTAGAGACGACTGGACATACGGTTGTAATTTCAAGTAGACCCAATCACCTACTGAAAATTGGCGTTCGGGCGTGACTGATCTGCTTGTTTCTTCATTCTATCCCGTGCTCGGGAAAGGTGTTGCTGAACCAAAACCGTAATGACACTTCCGATCAATCCATTCATTCCTGTCTTTGAAGATCGACCGAGTCCACTGACAGTCCAAACTGGCGAGGATGCGAGCCATACAAGACATAGAAGGGAGAGAACCCTAGAGAAGAGTGCCAAGATGTGTTGTACCAGAATTCCGCCAGGTATATCCATTCCAACCATTTTGAGGGACAAGCATTGACAAAGCAACGTAAGAACGTTTCGAGGCACTGATTGACTCGCTCGGTTTGACCGTCCGTCTGTGGATGGTAGGCAGTGGACATCTTCAGGGTAACCCCGGCCAAGCGAAAGAGTTCTTGCCACACTTGACTAGTAAAGACTCTGTCACGGTCAGAAATGATGTTCTCCGGTAATCCGTGGAGACGGTAGACGTGTTGCAGAAACAACTTAGCCACGTCCTGAGTATATAGGGGTGTGCGAGTGGAATAAAATGACCGAACTTTGAGAATCTGTCCACCACCACGAGAATACAGGACTTGCCCCCAGATGAAGGAAGACCTTCGATAAAATCCATCGATATACTTTGCCATGCCATTGTTGGAACTGGAAGTGGCTGCAATAGGCCAGGATAGCGAGATCTGTCGGGTTTGGCCTGCTGGCAAGTAGGACAAGCAGCAACAAATCTTTGAATAGCTGATTTGAGTCCCACCCAAGCAAAAAGCTGCTTGATACGATGGTATGTGGCAGGAATACCAGAATGACCGCCGACAGCAGAGGAGTGGAAAGCCTGAATGATGCGTAGATGCAGGTCCGGATCATTGCCAACCCAAACTCGTCCTTTGTAGCGTAAGAGACCACGACTGAGTTGAAAGTGTGGTTCAGCAGTTGGGGAAACTGACAACCGAGTGAGCAGATGCTGTGCCTTACTGTCATTAGCATAACTGGCAACGATCTCATCCAACCAAGCTGGTACTGGTGCTGAGATGGCAAGAAGTTCAGTAGACGTGGCACGTCGCGACAAGGCATCAGCTACACGGTTCTGCACACCAGGCTTGTATACAATCTTGTACTGCAAGCCGAGAAGTTTTGTGAAAACCTTTTGCTGCCAATGAGTGTGTAAACGCTGCTCATTCAAATGCACTAGGCTCTTTTGATCAGTAAATATCAAGAATTCTCCCAACTGTAGGTAGCACCGCCAATGATCAACAGCTATCAAGATCGCCATATACTCTTTTTCGTAGGCTGAAAGGCCCTGATTTCGCGGACCCAGAGCACGACTCAGAAAAGCCAAGGGATGGCCGCTTTGCATCAATACTGCGCCCACGCCGACCTGTGATGCGTCGGTTTCGATACAGAATTGCAGGTTGAAATCCGGTAACGCCAAGACAGGTGCTGAACAAAGACTATGCTTCAATGCATTGAAAGCCTGAGTATGCTCGGTGGTCCAGATGAACAAACTGTTCTTTTTGAGGAGCTCTGTCAAAGGCTTGGCGATGACAAAGCGGCGCCTGCTTACGACGGTAGAAACCCGAGAGTCCTAAGAATCCCCGCAATTCCTTGACATTAGCCGGTTGTGGCCAGGACTGGACATCTGCCACCTTAGTTGGATCAGTTGCAACACCTTGACCGCTAATGATGTGTCCGAGATAGGCAATTTCAGACTTGGCAAACATACACTTTGACAGTTTGATATGCCAACCATCTTTGGCCAGTAGCGTCAGAACTTGCTGAATATGCTTCAGATGCTCGTCCTTGGTACGGCTGTATATGAGTATGTCATCAAAAAATACTATAGCACACTGCCGTAGCAATGGTTTGAGGGTCTCATTCATAGCACCCTGGAAAGTAGCTGGAGCTCCTGTTAAGCCAAAGGCGACCACTCTGAACTCATAGTGACCGATATGCGTGGAGAACGCTGTTTTGAATTCCTCACCGGGTTTCATCCGGATCTGATGGTAACCGGACAACAAGTCTAAGGTTGAAAACCATTGCGCGCCAGATAACTCATCCATCACCTGCTCGAAAACTGGAATGGGAAACGCTGTCTTGACAGTCATTGCATTGAGGTATATCGTAATCCACACAAAAAGCGCCCGGACTTGTCTTTCTTGCGCGCATAAGGCGGGGCGGTGAATTGAACGGTGAGTTGCTAGGTTGGATCAATCCTTGCTGCAGCATAGCGTCTACCTGAGTCTCGATCTCATTCTTGAGTGCCGGTGGGTAACGATAAGCTCGGATGTTAACAGGGCGAGCACCCTCAATGAGAGGAATGGCGTGATCGCACGCTCGTTGAGGTGGAAGTTGTGTAGGAGGTGTAGTTACTTCGGGAAAGTCGTCCAGGCCAATCTCCCCGGGAATATCGTCGTCGATCAGCCTTTGCGATGGAAGACGTACCCGAATTGTACCATCAACTCATCGGTTTAAATCGGCGAGGTCGGTTGCATCTGTTCCATGCAGATAAACTGTGCTACCGTTGTAAGGGATTGCTAGCCACTGATGTCGCCAATCCACTTTCATAGGGCTGAACTGTTGTAACCAATCAATGCCAAGAATAATGTGGTACGACATGAGCTGGAGCACCTTCAAGTCGTGACTGAATTTATACTGTCCAATGATCCATTCAGCTGCGGGCACCACTGATTTGCAAGACATGACTTCTCCATTGGCCACCTGAACTGACAACGGCTGGCATGGCTGAGTAGGCAAAGAAAGATTGTCCACCACCTGTTGACTGATAAATGAAGAATTACTGCCAGAGTCAAGCAATAGAAGAATTGGGGTATTCTGAAACCACCCTTTCAGCTTCAATGTCTTAGCAGATACTGTGCTTGGTGTGGAGCTGGCTGC
Organism: Chrysopogon serrulatus; assembly: GCA_015844335.1. Taxonomy (NCBI): domain Eukaryota; kingdom Viridiplantae; phylum Streptophyta; class Magnoliopsida; order Poales; family Poaceae; genus Chrysopogon; species Chrysopogon serrulatus. The sequence continues at coordinate 32,754 of JADLZL010008192.1, read as the reverse complement.
TAGGCAGAGACACAACTGCTCTTCTTCTCCTTCAGAATGAGGACTTTCAGGTGATTCAGAATCAGCAAACAGAGCATAGAGCTCTTCCAGTGCACGAATACCGACTTGCTCTGCACATTTGTGATTCCGGCTCCACTTCTCATTGCAATTGTCATAGAGACCCTGAGAACGCCTGAATGCCTTCAGATCCTGCAATTTGCGGTCCATGGAACGTGGTCCTGGCTCGGTGCGTCCAGCAGGATCCCCAGGTCCGATCCTGCGGTCAGTTCCTTGCACTGCAGAAGTTGCAGGTGTTCCTCGCGATTCCAGCATGGCGTGTCGGTCTTGCTCGAAACTCCCGACGCCGTGCTTGCTCGCCCGCCTCTTCCTGCTGTAACGCCAGAGTATACGCAGTATCGATAGAAGATGGGCGTTGCACAAGTATGACTGCACGAATATCAGGAACCAATCCATCTATGAAGCGAGTAATGTAGTGCAGAGAATTTGTGGATGGATCATATGTGGTAAGTTGGTCAACAAGTTCAGAGAATTTATCGACATAATCCTGAACAGAGCTTGTCTGACGGATACGATAGAGCTGTCGGAGTAGAGACTCATGTTGATCTCTGTCAAAACGTGTATGCAACGCTTTTACGTAAAGTAGACCAACTCATGGACTTAAGCCTGATGGATTGGATCCAGCGCTTAGCTGGTCCAGTGAATTGCATGCGAGCGCAAGAAATCCACACAGATTGATCAACAGAATACATAGCAAAGTAATCCTCCGCACAAGCAATCCAAAGGCAAAGATCAGAGCCATCGAAGGGTGGAAAATTCAGTTTCGGTAGTTTGCCAGTAGGTTGGGGATCAGGAGGTCTATGATGAGATGCAATCAAATCCTGCGTTGTGCCATGAAACTTAGGGGGTGGAGGATCGAAATGGGCCATACCCGTGACCGGGGAATGAGCCAGGGTAGTCACCACCCCGTCCTCACTCTCCAATGTTGTCGGCATGCCACCCCATTGTAGCACGCAGATGAGGGCGCCAATTTTGCTCAAGCGGCGGCTCCGGTTGAGCGGCGGACTTCAGACGGAGATGAGGGCCGGCTCGAGGGACGCATCCAGTACTGCGGCGATTCCAAAGACTTATCCAGCTTGTTGAGGCGGAGACGAAGATCATCCACCAAACATTCCGCCTCCTGACGCCACTCCCCGAGATCGGTGGTGGCGTGCTCGATAAACCAGCTCCGAGGTTCCGATGATGCCTGCTCTACGATTGCCTCGGCTTCTCATCAACATCATCATCATTCATCGGCCTCTTTCGGCGCTCGAAAGCCTCGTGTTGATCCGCCTCCAATGGTGGCTTGATCCGTGGCTAATTTCTGGAGTTCCTTGAGAAGGAGTTGGGTATCTGGGTTCATGGTTGCGGATGATTTGGGGCGGCGGGTGTAGACGTGGTGGATTAGTGGAGGTGGAAAGGAAGAAGGAGTAGGCGGCGGAGTGGCCAGATCGACGAATCTGATACCAAGTGTGAGCTGAGATCGGATCGGGAGGAAGAAGGAAGAAGGGGAAGAAGGGAAGAACAGAGAAGAGACAGAGAAATACGCAACCAGGAAGATTAGTTTGTATTGTTTTTGATAAATTGTTTGTTGCCTCTCTTCTCCTTGCTTCTCTCTCTTTATACATCGGCAATGCCGTCCGCATCCACGCGCAGCTGTGTGTCATTTAAGGCGCACGCCAATCGGGTCCCATGACGAGCTGGTTCGGACGCCTGATGCGGCCGCTGCGCTTCCGTGCCGGACCAGCTGCAGTGTCCGTCTGATGTTCCTGTGTGTCCTGATCTGGGTGGCTGACAGCAAGTCCAAAGCTAATGTGCGGTGTGAATTAGCGAATTTTGAGTTGGAGAGATTTCATGTTCCTTGCAGTGGACAAACGAACTAGCGTGGCATGCATGTCCGCTGTCATATTTGACTGTTTCTTAATAATAATAACAGAAGAAACAAAGAAATGTAACGAGTTTGTATTGCCAAATCTTAACCTGTACGTGTGTCCATGATTTGGTTAAATTAAGATACAGTGTAACAGTGACGGTTCGATATTCAACACCGGTCGAGAGGGAGGCTGGTAGCTAGCCTAATCGATCGCATCGCACCACTTCTTCATCAGTATTCTAATCCCCCGCCGGCACGGCACTAACAAACACCTTCCCCCCGTGTCTTTTAGCAAGAGTGTAAACAAACCTGCCCCATTATAAATTCGGGTTAGCTCACTGGTTAGCGTCGAGTAGAGCAGCAGACAACAGAGGCCGTGGTTGTTAGCCATGTTTGGTTCCTCGCATGTGATCTGTGAGCTGAACCAAGGCCGAAGCTTCCGGGAATGATACGCCGATTATTATTCCCTGTCACGAAAACAGGACAGCAGGAGTAGAACACGCACGCCTAGTGAACGAATTCACCGCCGGTACGGTCTCCAGCCCCCAGGTGTGCTCACATGAGTGGCCTCGTCGTTCAGCTAGCTAGGTAGGTCAGGCCTCGTCGTCCCGTCGGATCGTGCGTCGCGAGTCGCGACCGGCCCGGCCGGCGCGCAGTGGTCGCCACGAATCACTTCCCCTGCCGTGCGGCCCGTGCGTGGACTCTCGACGCAGGTCACCGTCGTACGTCCTGCTCGATCTGCGTCGTGCACTCGATAGGACGGCGACGTGTATGGCACTCGCGTTGTAATCGCGTGCAATCAACTCCTACGCCACGTAGCAATAAAAAAAAAAAGTACGCCACGTAACGACATGCGGCAGCTGACGTGGCGTGGCACGTCACTGCAGTGCTCCCGAGCCCAACACGTGTCGCCGGACGTGGGCCCCCCGCACGAAGAAGGCTCCCGGCCAATGCATCCACGGCCATGGGGGCCAGGGGAGGGATCGCCTAACTTCGTCCGCTCTAGCTCCACCGGTTGGTTCCCGCTGCGCGAGCGAGACGACGTCTCTCGATCACCACCAGCTTGCAGCCCGCGGCAATGAGCGGCAACAGGAACGGCAAGGGCAAGGGTGGCGCCGGCGCCCACGCGCGGCCGGTGGCGAACTGTATGGCGGCCGCCATCGTCTCCGTCGTGGTGCTGCTCGTCGCGGCGTCGGCGCTGCTGTTCCTGCTGTCGCCGCCGGCGACGGGGACACCAGCCGCTGGGAGCGGCCCGCCCCGGGAGCCGGTGGAGCTGGCGATCGGGCTCGCCGGGCACGAGCGCTGGCTGGACGCGCTCCGCGCCTGGGCCAAGCTCGCGTGCTTCAACCTCCGCCAGGCCGAGCCGCGGTACACCAACAAACGTTTGCTGCCGCGCGCGCTGTTCCTTCGCGTTTGGATCGGGAGACGTCGCGTGTGTTCTCACGGCTGCCGTGTCATGTGTGGCAAGGTACCATCTGCTGCGGAGCCCGGCGTCGGTGGCCAAGGCGGCCAAGAAGACGCTGGAGATGGGCAAGGAGACGGTGGAGCACTCGGCGGAGTCGGCCGCCAGGGCCACGGAGGAGGCCCTGGAGAGGACCACCGAGAAGGTCAAGAGGAAGGTCTCCGGCTCCGGCTCGTCCTCGCCGGCGGCGTGGCGACCTGATGGAGACCTCTGAGCAGAACCTTTTTTTCCCCTTTTCGTTTTTTTCCTTCTTTTTCTAAAGCTTCAGTGCTGTGTACTCTGTGTAGCGTCTCTAGCCTGTGTAGGCGGCTGTAGCGTGTAAAATTGTCAAGAAGGTACTGTACCATACCACCAGTCAGTCCACAAAGCTTTACAATTTTGCGATGTATACGTGTTCTGTACCAGATCGAATATGAGATGTAAACGTATCGCGATGCAGATCGATGCTTGCAAATTCAGTGAGCCAGTGCTGTACCATGGCATGCAGAATGCAGCGATACAGATAAACTGTCCAGTGTACGCTGTACCATGGAGTACTGCTCATTGACGAGATAACATACCAAGCTCGTCCGGCTAAAATAAAACTGGAGGCAAATAAAACGAGACAAACTCATAAGCCAAGATAAGGTTTACCTTCAACCTACGGCAAGCAAAACTGGTCAATTGCCGGCTTACTCAAGTATATCATAGCTTTCTCGCTTAAGGAAGAGATCATAAGAAGAAAGATCAGATTCAGCACTATGGAACAAGAAAATAGAAATGACCCCGAGAGTAACCAAATGCATCCATCAGCGACTGTTGGGAATGATGAGGCTGTGAGACTGGTTCATTCCGGGCAGATATCCCTGAAAATGGGGAGCCTGCGACGACAACTGTGACCATAAAGAGCTTCAGTGATTTCATCGTCCTCGACAGCAGGTTCTGGCTCTGCATATGACTCGTGAGCTGAAGGTGTAGCTTCTGGTCCTGGCGTTGAGAGTTCTGCATTGGTCATCACGACGTTGTGCTCCTCCAGTTGGAGGTCTGCAGAAAGGTTGATGGAGGTAGAGGCGCCGAGAACCGTAGGCGGGGGCACCTCATTCGTGCCAGCAAGAGCAACCGACGGTGTGTGCAGCTGGCAGGTTTGAGGGGCTTCAAAGGCAATGCTAGGAGTAGTGGCAGCCTCTCCAATCTCCGCCTCAAGACAGGGCAGCAGGGACTTCAGACGATCATAAAGATCAAGCTCACCAGTAGAAAGCATTCTCTTCTCACGTGCCAAATCAAGACGAAATAAAATCTTCAAGGCAACATCCTTTTGAAGTGCAGGCAATAAAGGCTCCTCCTCATCATCATCCTCATCATCACCATCCTCGTCCTCTCCTCCAATGACAAAGGCATCCACCCCATTGGTATCAACCCCTCCAATCTCCGCCTCAAGACGGGGCAATAAGGACTTCAGACGATCATAAAGATCAAGCTCACCGGCGGAGAGCATTCTCTTCTCACGTGCCAAATCAAGACGAAACAAAATCTCCAATGCAACTTCCTTTTGAAGTGCAGGCGATAAAGGCTCCTCCTCCTCCTCCTCCTCCTCATCATCATCATCGACCTCTTTCTCGTCCTCTCCTCCAATGACAATGGCATCCGCCTCATCGGTATCAACCTCCCCAATCTCTGCCTCAAGACTGGGCAATAGGGACTTCAGACGATCATAAAGATCAAGCTCACCGGCGGAGAGCGTTCTCTTCTCACGTGCCAAATCGAAATTAAACAAAATCAACTTTGCAAGTTCCATTCGAACTGCAGGCGATAGAGGCTCCTCCTCCTCCTCCTCCTCCTCCTCCTCCTCCTCATCATCATCATCATCATCATCATCATCATCGTCCTCTCCCCCAATGACAACGGCATCCGCCCCATCGGTATCAACCTCTCCAATCTCCGCCTCAAGAATGGGCAATAAGGATTTCAGATCATCATAAAGATCAAGCTCATCGGCGGAGAGCATTCTCTTCTCACGTGCCAAATCGAAATGGAACAAAATCAACTTTGCAACTTCCATTTGAACTGCAGGCGACAGAGGCTCCTCTTCCTCCTCCTCCTCCTCCATTTGAAGTGCAGGTGATAGAGGCTCCTCCTCCTCTAGCAACAAGGACGGGAGGGCAGTAGATGAGCTACCAGAAGAAGCAATGACAACGGCATCTGCCCCATCTGCATTAACCTCTCCAATCTCTGCAACGGCATCCGCCTCATCGGGATTAACCTCTCCAATCTCTGCCTCAATGACAACTGCAGCCATCCTATCGGCATTAATCTCTTCAATTTCTGCCTCAATACGAGACATCATATCATTCAAAAGATCTCCAATCTCTGCACCGGCATCCGCCCCATCGGGATTAACCTCTCCAATCTCTGCCTCAATGACAACTGCAGCCATCCCATTGGCATTAATCCCTCCGGTCTCCGCCTCAATACGGGACATCAGATCATTCAAAAGATCAAGCTCACCGGCGGAGAGCATTCTCTTCCTACGTGAATCGAATCGAAACAAAACCTTCGAAGCAACCTCCTTTTGAAGTGCAGGCGACGAGGAGGATGGGAGGGCAGCAAGTGGGTTACCCGAAGACCTGCCGGCAACTGCATCCGCCCCATCGGCATCAACCAGGCAAGTGGCCAAACCAGGTTGCTGGGGAGAGCACCCAGAGGGCGAGGACTTGCACGGAGGCTTGAGAGAGCTGGTGGAGACCTCGTTCCGCAAGTACCCGGAACTGGAACTGGACGAAGAGCGGGCGACCGCGACCTTGGCGACGACGGCTGACGAGGCGTGGCCAGCCTGCAATTGAGACGAGGACTCTCGGTGGGGCCGCCAGGAAGAGGGTGCGACGGCAGCGGCCGCGTCGACGGCCGCAACCCGCGATGGCGAGCCCCCAGAACTGCATCTTGGAGCCCCCTTGCGGCGGCGTCCACCCCAGGTCGGCTGTGGCTCCCGCGTCAGCTGAGGCGCCATCCACACGCGCAGGAGGTAAACTGAACCAGGATGGCGGAAGTCGATGACGGGCGGCAAGACCGGCGAGGAGGTCCGCCCAGCGGACTAGCGGAGCATACGGCGGGGCGGGCCGGCGCACGGAGCCACGGACGGAGGTAGGGCGATGTCGAATTCCATGGTGCGTGGGGCGGTTAGCAGGCTGGACGGAAGGAAGGAGGAGAGGACGGGAGCGGAGGCATGGATGCCTCCGGGGTCGGCGTGGCCGCCGGTGCGGCTCACCGGCAGGGCGGCGCCGTGGAGAAGGGGCGTAAACGAGAATTTTATTTTGGGGAAAACAGTTACTGTTTGGGGGAACTGGACAAAAGAATGATGGTTGCATTCTTTGGTGTTTTGACTGACAGATTCTGACCAGGATGTGTTGCAATTTGCAAGACATGTTCAGTGCACGTCTGTTAAATAATTAAACTTTTACATAAGGCTATTTTCAGTAGAGTATTTTGTTATGCGGCTTCCAAAAGTGTTTGCTTCATCTTCAAAACAGTTCTAGATGTGTTTCATTACCAGTTTCCAAAAGAGTCAATGTCCAGTTTGATGAACGAAACAATATCTCTCAATGTATAGTTTTTATTTCATGGTTTTACATGCTAGCCGAAAGCAGCTTAGTTTTTCACGATGGTAAGAGTAAAAGACTTTTAAGATGAAACAAATTGCTCCCATCGAAGTTTCATTCTAATTTTATAGCCATTGGTAACTATGTACACTAGGTTCTATCCTAATAAAACCTAACTTTCTCTTCTCACAAATTTCATGCTATGTCACCAGTTTTATCTATGTGGCGTGTTATTTAGTAAGATCCAAACTCTCACAAAACTTGCGATGAGAATAATCTTAATTTTGCGATGGCAATGACAACAATTTCACACCAATTTTCTACCTTTTTCAAGCCGCAACTGTTAAATGGACCTCTGGCGTCAGTCCTTAGACTATTATTGTTGTTAAGTTCCATACAACAATTTTCCAGACTGTCACATTATCTAAAGTGGTAGGGACTGCTGAATGAAATAGAGTTTCATAGTGCACAATTTCATTTCAAGGTTTTACAGGCTACCCATAGCATTTAAATACGTAGACAATGTCATTTTGAACATATGTAATAGTTTTGGAAATATTTTACATCCAATTTTATCTCGATGAAACCCATCATTCCTCTCACTTTATAGATTTCTTTACCATGTCATCATTTTTGTCTATGTATTTTGAAAAACTCACTGAAAACCAGTAACTGGGGCTTAGGTACATAGCAAAATTGTAACCACATGTTTCCAATAGATAAATAATAATGATAGATTTTCAAACCGTGGCATTTATAGTGACATGGTTCAAATTAACCCTTAGTTCTAGCAAATCAACTTTGACTATTCTAATACATCCTCCTGTTAGATTTTCAAATTTGGTGTTTATAATGTCATGGTTGAAATTAACACTTTTGCAGATCCACAACGGATCAACTTTGACTATTCTGATACATCCTCCTGTTTTCACTTCTTGAAATATAGTTTGCTGAAATACAGTTTGCGTGATAATTCAGATGATGTTACTAGTCTGTACCTTGTAGGCCGGCAGAAATCTGTCATCCCTCATTCAGTAGTAGGCTGATTCACATATCTAGACACCATTTTGCAATGGTTTCAGCCCACCCCTCATTCAGTAGTAGGCTGATTCACATATCCAGACAACCATTTTGCAATGGTTTCAGCCCACCCACCATTTTGCAATGGGTTAGGCAAAGCTTATGAAGTGATGATGGTCTTTGTGCGCATGTTGTTTCACTTCACATGCTAGTATGCTTATGATGCGAGTGGGTATGGACACCCTGCAACTCACTTACAGGGGGTCAAAAAACAAGGCAAAGTCATATATGCATGCCAAGGTTCACGCTCAACCAACGGCAAGCAAAATGGGTCAACTGCCGCATACTCAAAGTAATGTATATTATAGCTTTCTTGCTGAATGAAATCAATAGAAGAGAGATTCTCCTTTAGGAAACTAGAAATGACTCTCCAGAGTAATTGCTACCAACACTATGGATACAGGATAGATAAACAGAATATACAGCTAGAGCCGAAATGCATCCATCAACGATAGTGAGAATGCTGAGGCTGTTACACTCATTCTGGACAGATCTCCATGAAAATGGGGAGCCTGCGACGACCACTGTGACCATAGAGAGCTTCAGTGATTTCATCACCCTCCACAGCTGGTTCTGGATCTGAAGATGACTTGAGAGCTGAAGGCACAGCTTCTGGTCCTGGCGATGGGATCTCTGCATTGGTCGCTACAACGCCTCCCTCAGGCAACTGGAGTTCAGCAGGAAGCTTGACAGAGGCGGAGGCGCCGAGAACTGTAGTAGGAAGATTGCTACTTGTCTGCGGTGGGGAGACGAAAGAAATGCGGTTCTCTGAATCCTGAAAACCTGGTGCGCCAGTAAGCCGGACAGCCTATGCAACATTGTATAATAAAAACAAGTATGTTAGTATAAATTCAGTCAGGAGAATTGGGCAAAAAAATGATGCTAGTGAACTCTGTACTGTGCTGTGTGCATTATCTATGGTTGCTTGAATTGACAGTGATGCACTGATTATGAAAAACATGCTAATACATTGGATAAGACAGACATGTCAGCTAAAAGAATGAAAAAATCTTAGCACATCAGGGCATATTCAAATGCAGATACTGGGTCATAAAATGGCTAGTCCACATACTCTCTTTTGTATTGCAACTTGCATACTTAGGGCATGTACAATGCAAGAATGTTTTAATAGATGTTCAAAGACAGAACCATTAATAAGCATCTACATATGAATCCTACTTTTAGGATGGCAACAACTAAATTTTCACACCAATCTCCAATTTTTTCAAGCCATATAATTGTTAGTAATTTTGCAGACGTTCAAAGACAGAATAATTAAGTGCCTTCATAAGAGTCCTAATTTTACGATGGCAACAACTAAATTTTCACACCAATCTCCAATTTTTCCAAGCCACAACAGTTAGTAATTTTGCTGAAAAAGGACCTTAGACATCGGTGCTTGAGCAAGCAGTGATGCCACTTGCAAGAGCTCATTGAGGTGTCATCCACCAGGGCACGGAAACCAGTAAGGTAGTAAGTAGTAACTGCCTGCAAGCACTCAAACAAGCATCGGCGTTGTACATGCCCTTAAGCAGCGATGCCACAGCAAAAGCTAGTTGAGGCAATGTCCACCAGGGCATAGGAAACCAGCAAGGCAGTAACTGCCTACAAACACCCAAGCAAGCATTGGCGTTGTAAATGCCCTTAATCAGCGATGCCACAGCAGAAGCTAGTTGAGGTGTTGTCCACCAGGGCACGGAAAATCAGCAAGGCAGTAACTGCCTGCAAGCGCCTAAGCAAGCATCGGCGTTATACATTCCCTCATAGATTTTTTTTTTTTCCAACTAAAGCAGCCAGTAACGGACCTATCTGTCTGGTAAGATGCACCTCAAAGGACATTACCTAATATGAATGGCCTGATAAGGAAATGATAGAAGAAATTACACTTGAGCTTTGACACCAGAACTGGATTAGTTAGTTTGCACAGTAATATTAAATGGCAAGTCTATACATATAAGTCATGTATGTCTGAAACGTAATGGGAACTCCAATTTGTAAAATGGTGGGATAGCAACACTTCAGGGATGCAGCTTCCCCTAAGGAAATAAAGGGAGTACAAATAACCGAACCAGATCCTAAACTCTCTGTATGACTAATGACAAACAATGTATTTTCAGAAGCTCAATTAAAGCAAATCCATATCTATTCACAAGAGTGTGCCACACGAAAATTAAATAATGTTCACTGTCATGCATTCCCTAAAATCCGAAGTCGTTCTAGTAAATAATAACGAACTAATTCTCATTGTAGCTTGATAAATTGTCAATCTGTATATCTAGAACTAGAATTATGGTAACCACAGCAAAAGCGACCGTCTCTGCAAAAGCAAATTGTCTGAGATATTAGAACATGTGACATGTGTACTCACCCAGCAAAAAAGTGGTCCACATGTACATAAGTTGGCTTGATGAAATCCATGATTTGCTGTAAATAACTTTGAGCAATCCTTAACTCCGAGGACTCAGTTCAACATTCAATTACATTCCACACTATAGTTAACAGAAAATTCCTTGAAGCAGGAAGCATAGGAATCATGCAATCATGGAATTGAACAAACTAATCTTACCTATGATCCAACCACTAGGACCAATCACAAATCATTACTACCGTTCATCCAATGACTAATCAGACACCAAATTGTCAATGAAATTAGATCTGGAGAGCAGCACAAGTACCTCATGTTTGGAGCCGTAGTGGCTGACGCCAGGTGCCCAAACCCCATCATCCGCTGCCAGGTACGCCGCCCTCATCTGCGGGGGCGGCGGTGGCGCCGACTGCGGGGAGTAGAGGAGGACGCGGCTGTCCAGGTCCGCGGAGGCGGCGAAGCAGGAGCGGCGGTAGCGGAGGAGCGAGGCGTCGAACCCGAGTTCGAGACCGCCGGAAGACGACGATGAAGAGTACCCAGACACGCCGCCCTCCCCGCCGGCCACGGCGTCAAAGGCCGGCGTGAGGTAGGTCCTCAACGACGGCGACGAGAGTCGGCGCTGCCGCCGCCGCGCCGCCGACTCGCCCGCCCACCTGCTGCTGCCGGGGACGCGGGGACGTACTCGAAATCCATCGCGGCGAGTCCGTAGCTCTCACGCGGAGCTGCGCACCAAATCACCTCCAAGGGTTAACAGCGCCTGGAAGGGGGCGAGATTGGGAAAGCGAGAGATTTGCGGATGGGGGTCGAAATTTGAAATAAAATTGGACTCCTTCGAAATTTTGGGACTCCGAATCGGAAAGAAAATGCCCCCCACCTCCGAAAACGCCCACGCGGCCAACGAGGGTTGCGGACTCACGATGAATCCGCGGTAGCTTTCGCAAGAGCAAATTCCTTTCGCGGGGCTCGACGGATTCGAAAAAAATCATTAAAAATCACAAAACTTCGTACAAAAAAAAAAAAAAGCTGATACATGGATTACAAAACCGGATCATCCAAAAACTGCAGCACGAGCTAGCTGTTCCTGGAGTCCAAACCCTTGAACAGTGCAGCACAAACTGGCGGATCAAGATCTGATGTAAAATGAGGAACGGATCAAAAAAAAAAAAAAAAAAGCAACCCGGATCTCTCATGCACAAAAAACTCAAGATGGATAGAATCTCCCCCAAGAAAACCACGGTAAGAGCACATTGATTGAACTAGCTCCGGGAGTTTCATTAGCATAAAAAATAAATAAATGAAAAGGACATAAAAAATCCAAACTTTAGATCATGATAGATGGAGACGGTGATACGAGGCTGAAGCTCACCTTGCATCGGCGGCAGCTTCTGGAAGGCCTCCGCAGTCCTCGCTACCTTCCGCCGCTCTCACCCGCAAGGTCACGCAGCCATTGGGGGCGGCCGCTTGTTCGCTTCGGCCGGGCGGGAAGTGAAGACGAAGCGAGGCGGATACGAAGGAAAGCGAGGCAGGCCAGGTCAAGTAACTTGGGCTTGGCAGTTACTTGTACAGTTGGGCCTGCACTTCTTTTTTCATGGGCTAGAACTAGTAGAAAAAAGAGTCCAAATCAAAAGGCGTCACTTGGGCTTGAATCTGGTAATGCTAGTAATCGTTTGGATCCAGACAGCTAATTATTAGATGGTAGCTTGGACTATCTTATCCGTTCCTGCCGGATGGTTATGGGCCTGCGCGGTCTTTTTGCGCTATCGTTCCGGGCTGGTAGAACTTCCAGTAGAAAAATAAGAGTCCAAATGCAAAACGGGAGGCGTTGTCTTGTAACTGTTTTGTGGACCCCACCATTTCAACCTAAAAAAAAAGGTAATATCCAAATTAAATTCTGATTGCACCATAAATCGTTTCAATAAATCTTTTTAAAAATAAGATCCAGACATATTTAGATAAAATGACAAGTTATTAGCTGGTATATATAAATGATGATGCTGAAGGAAGCCAGTTAGTAACTTTTCATTAGTCATTAAATAAGCTGAAGGAAGCCAGTTAATAACTTTTCATTAGTCGTTAAATAGTTCATTCGAGCTAACTAAGGCGTTTTGATTCACTGGAGCTAATTTTAATAGCCAAATAGTATATTGACAGACACTATGTCAGAGTATGATACTGCCAGTTTCCTAGATCGGATTACTGTGATCTTGGTTGAACGAAACACATGACAAAATGAAAATCTGGAGATCTGGAGTACATGAGTTCCATTCTGAAGGGACAGCAAACTTAGTGCCTGATTAGCGGCAGCGAACAGTGTATCAACCGAATATCAAGTTTCCAACCATATAAAGCATACAGCCATACCGTGTATTTCGGTTCTTCCATCTCAAAAGCTTACAACACACTACACAGCAATCTGATAACTCGCACCCAAGAGAAGAATTACAAGAGTTAATTACACAAAGAATATTACTTATTCTATATTTTGAATACAAGCTGTAAACACTTACACCACCACCCTTTCATTCCTATATGCTAATACAACCACACCAATGCATCAATTATATACACAACAAACAAAACAAACTATGAAACCCTCAAGGGTAGGCACACTTCATGCATATAGGAGTAGCCAAATTATGCTGAGGGGCATAGCAGGCTTGGTGTTGGATTTTAAGCAAATCCATTTCAAAGGCTATTAAGAAGAGCCCTTTTGCAAGATGGCTGCTGAGAAGTTTCAGGCCTTGACCCTGGTGAGGTCAGCTCTATCACAGACAGCAGAAAATTCCTCTCCTGAAAAGATTGAAAAATACAAACGTGAGCAGCTTTCACAACATACTTATTATTTACTTCATCAGGTACAACAATATTTCCAAATACGAATTTCAGGCACAGATCATGAAAAGCGAAAGCTTACACTAGCAGTGAATTTTGGGGTAGGCATGTCGTCTGCATACGGTTGGAATGTTGCAACTGTATGAGCGGGGGACGTGAATTCCAGAGATGGAGGCTTAACATCTTTTGCAACCACAGCAAAACTTGGGGATGCAAAGTTTTCTGCACCTGTTTTATCTCGGACAACTGTGTGAGCTGGGGAGGTGAATTCAATACATTGGAGCCTGCTATCTTCAGCAAGCTCAATAAGATTTTGTGGTGCTGGTGTTTCTCCACATTCTTTGCTCTCATAATTTGTCAGAACAGGAGATGCAAACTCCAAACATTGAAGTCTGCAATCTTCAGCAAGCTCACCCGATTTTTCAGATGCTGGTATTTCTGCACCTATTTGAGCCTCAAGAATTTCAATAAATTTTCTCTGATGTGGATGAAATACAATATAGACGAGTAATGGTAGAGTGTAGGTTACCTGGGCAAATGCTATTATGTTCTTCACAGTTATCTGCTGGACAAGTTTTCATCACTTCATCAGGGGTTATGTCTGATACCACTTCCATGGTAGTTTGCGAACAACCAAAACACTGATCATCATGCACAACAATCCGTCCATTCTGCTCCCTGTTAATTGGAATGACAATGCATCAACATCTGAAGCAATATATATGAATGAAAGGATTAGAAATTATCCATCATTTACCCTGATTTTTCTTCATCTTCCTCTTCACTCTCATATGGGTCTATGATTAAATCATCAACATCTGTTATAACAGGAGATGTAGATTCTACACGTTGAAGCATGCTATCTTCAGCAACCTGATCCTCCCTCAAATTTCCACATGCTGGTATTTTTGCACCTGTTTTATTATCAACAATTTCAGATAGTCTTTCTTTGATGTAGATAAGAATCTACCTAAGTTGTGATTGATAGCATAGGTTACCTGGGCAAGGTTCTGTACTTTCAGAAAGCACGTTTCTACAAAGACTACTATCCTCTTTGCAGTTATCTACTGGGCAATCTTCCAACATTTCCTCCGGGACCATATTTGATGTTACTTCTATGCTAGTTTGTGAATAAGCGTTACAGTGACCATTGTCCCCATCGGTTCGTCCATTGTGCTCACTTTGTATTGAAAATAATGATGGGTCAACAACTGAAGCAACATATTTGACCAAAAAAAAAAGAGCGTTTATTCACAAATTACCTTAACTTTTGTTCATCTTCATCTTTGCTCTCATATGGGTCTACTATTAAATCGTCAAGCTCCTCTAGGAGTGAAGCTATTTCAGACCCACTATTTTCTGGCACTTCATTGTGCTCTTTTTTCACTAAATGATCTTGCAGTTGCTGAAAATTTCAGGGAAAATAACAGTTACCTACCAACAAAGCACCAAGAGTTTTAAGCTGAGAACTTCGTAACAGGAAGTTGTTGTAGCCATACATACCTTCCATGCTTCATCCATGCTTTGACTTGTATTGTCACTTTTGATTTTTGTTGCAAGGGAGCAAAGCAAGTCAGCTTGCTGCAATAAAGTAGCAACTTTTGGGTCATCCTTGTTCAGAAAATGACCCTCCCGCTTCACATCTGAAATTATCGGCATGTAAGCGATCCAATCACTGACACAAGACATACATGTACAATCAAATGTTCAGAATCAAAGATAATAGACTCACAATGTTGTTTTGGACCTAACAATTGTTTTGTGGTTGGGACGAGATTTTGGGATCTAACTGTATTCATGTTATCTTGGTTGCTCGAAGAAATGGTAGCAAGAGGTTGCCTGGCATCTTGTGTGCTCTTTTCTTGTTCAAATAATCCCATATTTGGTACAAGGTTCTCCTTTAAATCAGAACTGGAAGACCTTGTAGCAAAATCGATAAAAAAGAAAGTCAAACAGCATGTAGACATTAAGATGCTTATCAGTTAGAAAATGCAACAAGTTCCGCAATACATACCTCATCTGCTTAATATGTAGCAAGGAGCCAGCTCCGCCTGGTGTCAGGCATCCTGATTCCGTGAGAACCCTCTTTGCATTTGTGTTGGAACATGGCACACCATTTTCTTGGTATAGCTCTTCATCCTTGGCCCTCCTTTTGCATAGAGTAGAAAACCGATTCTTCACTGCATTATCAGTTCTGTTGTAGACAAAGCGAAAAATACATTAGCCATAAACCTTAGTTCACAAATTTCATTTTTATCCCTTTTTTCACCTTGCAAAAAATAGCAATCCAATAAAAAAAAACACACCTTCCTGAGACGACCTTTGCAATTTCAGTCCATTTGTTTCCAAGAACTTTTTGAGCCTGCATAACAGTGACAGGCTGATAAGAATATACAGTTTGATAGTTTAGAAGCTCTAGAGCAAGAACAAAAATTTTTGAAGATAACAGCAAAACAAAGAGTACAGGAGGTTTCTAATTCCCACGTACCACCAAATTTGCCACAATAAAAGTGCAGGCAAACTAAAGGATTAGAACTGATACTACAAATCATGAAATAATGCAGTCTCAAGATACACCATGATCCTTTCTAGGCATATCAGTCATGTGTAGTGGTAAAGCACAAGACAAACCCATCCTTAACCAGCAATCATGCAACATAGGATAGGCTCCAGCAGTCCAGCCTGTAATTCTCTGAACTCCACAGTCACAA
The DNA here is from genome assembly GCA_015844335.1 of Chrysopogon serrulatus. Classification (NCBI taxonomy): domain Eukaryota; kingdom Viridiplantae; phylum Streptophyta; class Magnoliopsida; order Poales; family Poaceae; genus Chrysopogon; species Chrysopogon serrulatus. The sequence goes on along the minus strand of JADLZL010008192.1, from coordinate 16,823 downwards.
TCATTTGTGTTGAACTGTCAAAGGTCGTTACAGAAGTAACAACCAAGAAGCCCAGCATCTATGGAAACTGGAAAACCATAAGCATTTGATGCAACAGTGTCTAGTTTCAAGCAAATTGACTGCCCAGATCTAGCAATTATGCCCCAGTAAGAAGACATCAAGATCTCACCTCACACAAAAGCATATCCTCTTCCCTGGACCACCCACCTTTCTTGCATTCCGAGTTCAAATAATTGTACCATCTGCAGCAACAACCAAACAAAAAAAATGGAATCAAAACAAAAATCCAAACAATGTTAGGAACGCAACGATCCTAACCAATGTTTCCTCTATTAGAAGAAAAGGGGTGCACACCTTCTCCTGCACTGTCTGGCCGTCTTGTCCTTGAATTGTGCCGCTATAATGGTCCAGCTACCAAAAGGAAAGTAAATCGCTGTGGTTAACTAAAAGTTCAAAACAAAGCAACGAGAAGGCACAGTTTGATTCTGCAGAGAATACTGAATACGTACTTATCAGTGCCATGAAGCGCAATTTGAGTACGAAGCACGCCATCCTCCTGCAGGGAGAAAAGTGCAACCATCAGAAAGAATTCAATCGCAGAGGAGAAACCGCAGACACAAACAACCCCCAAGGTAGCCCCAACAGGATCAGGGGAGAGCAAATGCCAAATGGGCAAAATTCAAAACGTGTTTTCACAAGTTGATAGAAAGTTAAGTAGGATTCAGACTGAACATTCGTACTGGTAATCAGGAACGGGATAATTTTTTGAACAGTCAAAATTAGGTACGGAATCCATATAACCAACCAAAGAGAGAAAAATTCCTTTCTACACGGATTAGCCCTCCCAGCGAGCGAAAAAGTCGCCTTCTCCCTTGAAGCAAAAAGAAGAGCAATAATTGCAACGTACATCATACATGGGTCCAATCCCAAAACCCGAGGCACCAAAAATCGGGGAGAAAAGGCACGCGGCGCAGAATTGAGCGACTTGCGGCGCACACAAACTCACACGCCTAGACTAACAGCAGTAGTAGCTAACGTAGAAACGGCAGGACGCACCTCGGCGCTCCAACTGACGATGTGACGGTCCTTCCTGGCAGCGGCGGCCGCCGGCGCGGCGTCCGGTACGGCCGCGGCGGGGGCGCCGGTTGAGGAGGTCAGATCGGGCCCGGTCGCCATGGCTCGGGACACCGCATGTTCCGCCTGCGGGCCCCCGCCGCGTGCGACAGCGACTGGCGAGCCCGGCCGGCCGGAGGGGGCGGGCCGCGGCGAGGCGAGGCTAGGGTTTGGGGTTTGGGCGCCAATGGAGGAATTTTGAACTCGGGGAAGCAGCCAACGCCAACGCCAACGCAGCGGATGAAGGCAAGGGAGGAGGGGGTGACGCACGGCACGCGACGTGATGGATGGAAGATAATGGGTGAAGAGAGAGGACTGAGGAATTTTTTGCAATGGGTGGGGTGGGGGATGGGGTGGTGGGTTTTAAAAGGTGGGCGGTGGCGTGAATGAAAGGGAAAGTACTGTTGGGAACTGAACTGGAACTGCGACTGCTGCCACGGAACGGAACGGAACGGAACCGTGGGACTGCCTGCCTGGCGTTTGGACTTTGGACTGCTGCAGAGCGGAATGCAGGGTTGCAGGCTGGACAGTGTTTAAAATTGTTTATTCCTCATTATGGGTCTTATAAACCGGACTTATCAGATGTTCTCATAGCAAATCAGTCGACTTATCTTAGTCAGTCAGCTTATGTGACAAGCCGAACACATGGATTAGTGGAGTGCCATGGTATTCAGGGGGTAGATTAGTTGCTACATGCTGCAAGACAGAGTTTTGCATGAAGATGACATTTTTCCGCCAGATAGAATGCGATCAATTTGAGAGTTGGGACGAGGATAGAATGCGATCAATTTTATGCTATTTCGATTATATGATGTCTGACAAAAACAATGCAATGAGAGTTCACATGGCGAGTAATATATTGGTTGGTTAACTCTAGTCATGGTTCATGAAAGATACACGTTTTCTATGGCTATTTTTTATAAAAAAAGAAGATAGGGCTATAAATTACATACCTATCACATGGGTATACATGTACATGCTTTGACTTATGTGTATATAGACTAGAGCTACTTTAATGCCACTATTTCTACCCTAAACATATGTGTCTACTGATACTTAGGGCTTCGCCAATGCAGGCTAATAGAAACAAGGATCTTAGATTAAAGTAATATCTCATATAAACTAGACTCCCAAAACTCACAATATAGGGTACAAGTGGTTTGGTTCCAATCTGGCCTAGAAAAAGTACCACTTTCTACTTCTCTATTCTTGAGTTTTAAGATCTCTCTTCGACCGTCTCCTGGCGACGTTGTTGCTATCGCCGCCCCTAATTCTCTCAACCATGAAGCAAAGCACCACCACGAGATTCCTCTAGGATTCAGCTAATTAGTGCGGGCTAGGGTGGGGTTATGGTTTCATCTCTACAACGTGTTCTCTATTTGTTGCTTGCTGCTTTTGTCAAATGTAGTCATTAAGTCCCTTGCAAGCCTCTCTGACAACCCATGGGGATACTGAACTTCATGATCTAAACTATCACTATTTAGTTAGACAACGAGGCAATCTGCCACGGTGGAGCGGTGGACAAGCCCTTATGTATACTTTCCATCATGTACTACCATGGCCCATAAAAGGTTGCTTCTTACTCTTTGAGATGTCAAAATATTTAAAGTTTGGCAACATTCATGTTAAAAAGTCTTAAAATTTATGATAAAAAATAAGTATTATTAGATTAATTATATAATAGTTTAAATAAACTTAGTCAGAGATACATATACATTACTACTATTCACTATAATAAACTTATAGCTGCGTTTTTATTTTATTTTTCTGATAGAGTTTGTTACTCTGTAACCGTCGTACCTGCTTCTGATGCTTCATTCTTGACGGACACGAAGGGCGTGTGAGTGACCCGGAATCCCGGATGCCGGATGGACAGAAGGTGCCTAGCTTATCCACTATTTGTCCTCATTTGAGTTTTTCCCTCTTTTTCTCGATGAATGGGGATTCATGAGTTGCATCATGCATGCATGCTTCGTGCGAGCGGTGAGTTCTCGTGTGACTCTTATTATGGTCCACGCTCCTCCTACGTTTGAACAACAATTTGAAGAATCGATACTGAAGCCTGATGAAAGGCCATACCTAGCATAGGAATCTTGTGAAAATGATTCATCGCTGCGCAAAAATCGTATACTGTACTCGCGAATTGCCTTGCTTGAAATTTCGAAATTCGAGCTTGGAGAGGAAGAGACGGGCCTTCCGATCCTTTTGTTTCCCCCTACATCGCACCAGCCGGCCGGCCAGTTGGCTCGTTATTTTTGATTCTGAAAACAAAGGATCGCCTTGTCCTACCTTGTCTCTATAACCAAAGAGATGTTAATAAGATTTCAGAAATTGTAACGGCGGTGGAAGCAAGCAGTTAGCCGGGCTCTTTAATTAATGAATTAATTTGTTTATTATTGGCGTCCTCGATCGTGAAGTGCTGTCAGACTCTGATGAACACTGAACTCTGAAGACGGTCGAGTATAACTTCGCTCTGGACGCCGCCGAGAGTACTGTACCTCCTAGCCTACCACTTGCTGTGCTATGGTATAAGTGGCACGTTGACGTAAGATGCCTCACAACAACAAGTGCTGCCGTATCCGTCCGGCTGGCGGCAGTCCAATTGTCCACGCACCTTTTATGCCATGGTTTGAAAAACATGGCCGAGAATTTGAGCGGGTAAAATAGGTTTAGGAGTTTGAACCGAGCATTTGTAGTAGGGTAACCTAACCAACATAGTTTGTCAGTGAAATCCAACGTTTGTCCACTATACGCGTCAGTGATTGCGACGCCGTAGCCATTTGTTTGAAGCTTCAAGAAGGCTCATTTCAAAAGGTGCTGCAACGGCTAATCAAGAAACTGAGGTCACCTGTTCGCAGAAAAAGAAAGAAAGAGAACTGAGGTCACCGTCGCACTGTCAGGCCTCACTGACTTATCACGGCAGCACCAATGCAGACAACACTTTATGTTAGCCTCAGCACAAAGTTATACTACACGTATATTGAAATGAGCTAGGGCTAGTAGCCTCTTCAACACAAGCAGAACCTCGTCCTCTGCTTTGGTCCAAACCGTATAATTAGTTATTTTTTTAACTAACATTTTCGGATCGAAAATTGATGTGATGGGAACTTCTTTGAAAGTTGCATGAAAGTTGCAACTTTCGTTTATATTTGGTAAATATTGTCTAGTATATTGAAATGAGCTAATTAGCCTTTAAAACAAGCAGAACATCCTCTGCTTTGGTTTACAATTTTACTAGGCCTTGTTCAATTAAATTTATTTTTTAACTAACATTTAATGCATGTAAAGAGCATTAAATATAAGAAAAAACTAATGATGTGATGGAGAGACATCAAGTAAAAATCTTGCCTAGTTTAGAGGGGAAGTTTGCAACATACAAACGAAACGTTAGAAATCTCAACTTTTTAAACAAGGCCGAGTCTCAACCGTTCATCAGAACCGTACTCCTCCATGCCACAACACAGCGACTTCGTGCTGCTTCAACTTTTTGTCAGGACAAGCCATTGCTTCCTCTGCAGGAGAATACAACACACTCCGAGGCTAACATTGATGATTTAGACACTGGTGCATAGGTGGAAGTAGGGGCAACACTCTAGGGTGGAGCATTGAGCATGGCCTTACTAGTCCTAGGAGGCTAGCATGAAGAATAATTGTCTTAAGAGCAACCACATTATATTTGGATTGAGTAGTCTATAACTCTATATGGGCAGCTTTTGTGTCAATGGACCAAAGTTAACTTTGTTGTTGCCACAATATTGAGCTTCTAATGTCTGTAGACCACTTTTCTGTAACATCATGGTCAATGTAAATACGACTGTCTCTTTTGAGAAAACAAACACTACTAGGCCAAAGGGCCAACATTTGCCACAAGACCAAATGGGCATTTGCCAACATTTGAACGGAATAAGACTAATCTGTCAAGGAAACATATACTTTTTATAAATAATAAATATTATCGAGCATTTAGTATCATCGGAAGTTTTTAACAAAATTTCATAAATATTAAACGTTTTTTCTACAAATCGACGGAATAGAACCTAAACGCTTTAATTTGGGACGGATAAAAACATTATCCATTTATTATACTCTGTTCCGCCTACTGAGAAAATCAGGAAAAGAATGATGGGACCGCAACAGCAATACCAATACTAGGAGGAGTCATCAGCTTGGCTAAAAGGTAGGCAGGTGTCCATCTGCAAAGTGGCTTTGGATAGGGCAATAGCGGTATCCTATTCCCGAATTGGGGCGCATGTGCATGTGCGCAGCTCGGTGCGGGTGCGTCTGCCAGAGTGCCCCTGCCTCCCATCTCGTCAGTCTTTTGGGAGGACCATCGACCGTGGACGGTCAAGCTCCGAACTCGCAGCAACTCTGGACTGTGGCCGATCTACGATGTCCGTTCTCTGAGAATTTGCTGCTCCTTTCTCTTCGGCCGGCCTTTTTACAGTGGGTCAGATCATGTCAGTGCCGAAAGTATCCCAACGAACCATAGCATCCTATGCAAATCGGCGGCGGCCCACCTCGGTTGTCCTAGACCTGGCCACCCCACTTGGACGGATGGTTTGGACCCGTTTGGGAATTTTCGCATAAAACAGTCTCTTCAATTTCACACCAAAATATAGGAACAAGAATTTTCTTTTCCCACATTCGAAATAAATCCTTAGGATGCTAACAGATAAACTGTTTTCAAAATGTACTTTGTTTATTCAGCAAAAAAAAATAGAACTCAACACATTTATAGTATATATACAGTACCTGACGATTATCTATGCCCCGGAAATTGACTGATCCATAGCTCAAAGAAGGGGATGAAGCCCCATAGCACATCTGCCTAAAAAATTGTCTTTTTTTTTTCTGGCTACAAATTTGCTAAGAGTGTGGATCAATCAAATAGGAAACCGGCTTTCATCTAACAGGGAACAATTATGTTTAAGTATATAGACACTGCCCAAATTAACTAGAACCTAACCACCTGGATGCTTGTGATTGTTCCGTTTGCCATTCCTAGCTTGATTAGAGACGTCATAAGTGGGATGTATGGAAGAAGCGGAACAGAACAACATTTCAGAACAAGGTGTTTTAACCTAGACAAGCGGCACTGCTGTGCAAGGTACATTTTTTTTAAAAAAGTTTAAAATTTCATTGCATCAGAGACAAAGTACAGATGTTAGTTGATTGAAAGAGAGCAGTCGTTGAGCTGCTACAAGTAGGGAGGTGTTTGTCATGTTACTCGGTTAATAGAGAGCAGGCATTAAGCTACTGCCTTTTGAAGAGCTGACGGAAGTACGGAGTTCAATCCTATGACCGAGCTGAGGACGCAAGAAATTAGACAGGATTTTAGAAATGTACCAGAGCCGGATGGTTACTCTACTCACTCAAAAGGAAATCAAACTGCCAAACTATCAGGTTCAGACATATTTCTTCCATTGAGCATATTTCTTTCGTGTTCACTTTTCTTCTAGTTGTGCGTACTGCTTATTTCTTTCTTCCCTTTAGCATATAAAATCTGTCACTTCTAATGGCCATGTTTTTTTCCTCGGCTTCTCCCCTTTAGCATATAAAATATGTTTCTTCTAATGCCCATGTTTTTTTTCCTCGGCTTCTCCCCTTTAGCATTCTAAATGCCCATGTTTTTTTCATCGGCTTCTCTTCTAGTATAGGTTTTGAGGGACTTTTTCAAAATGTGGTCTTTAGCGAGTGTTCAAAATTTGGCAAATTAGAGAGGAGCAGGCAGGAGAAGCTACAGATTTAGACACTGAACAAGAGGTACCAAAGGCCACAGTAGGGTCCCTGTCAATTCTACATTTCCTTTTGACCCCATTCTCCATTAAACTCCTCATCTCCATTTTTGTTTCCAAACAGGACGAGGCAGATGAAGAAAAGGAAGCAAAATTCCCTGATGAGGAAGAGGAGCAGACATATGACAACGAAGAAAACATTTGAAGAGTAGCCAACTGACAAGGAAGAGGCCGATGAAAAGAAAGCATGACAGCAAATGAACAGTGGTAGTATTCGGCTATGTTCGATGATGAGAACCAAAAATGTGTCTGAAAAACATTGATGGGTTTGGCTTGTTCTATTTAGGCCATTCGGCTGATGAAGGTGGCTGCCTCAATGTTCAACGAAAACAGAGCTTTGCCTTCATGTTTCTTCACTATGCTTGCTGGTAGCCCAGAAATAAAGGTCCACCTGCCCACTCTGGGCAAGGGTCCATGCTCTCACAACTCCACGTTTTTATAAAACAGAGTTTGTACTCCATACCCATCCTAACCCAGAACAGGATTTATCTGTTAACTACAACTCCATTAGTATCGATCCATATGCACGAAAATTTACATCACAGTGTTCTTTGGTACACTGATTTTACTGCCAAAATAGGGAGTAAGGAGATGATCACAGAACCTCCGCAGGCAATCTATTTGGAAGGCACCACAAACACCAGGTACTACAGCATGTTAATTCTCCCAACAGAAACCCTATGATTGGCGCCTACAAGTAAGCTGAAATTTTACAATCTACCAGACTTCCAAGACAGGAGGGGGGCATAACAAAACTGGTCAATGACATCATGATTTCTTGTGCAACCATTTAGTAACAGCTTCTGTAATGTAATCACTTCCTGCCTGTTGCAAGGCGTGGCTTTCCTTTGACCTCGGTTTCCTATTAAGAGGAGGTTCAGTGGCAGAAATAATACAATAAAGATTGCATGATGAATCTCACAATATAAGGAATGCTGCAAACAGAGCTCACCTGTGGACTGTGGAGATAGATGGATGTCTTTGCAGTTGCAGGGTTGTGATTTTCAGCCCCACGGCTCCAGTCATAGCAAACCTATTTTCCAGCAGTGATGGTTAAACACGGATAAAAGGATTAGTAAAAGCTAGTATGGACAGTCATCAAAATTCAAAGACCTTGTTACAGCACCAATAACAAAAAAAGAATAGCACATTCATCCTAATATCCTGGTTTGTCTGTGGCCCAAATTTCTCTAAATTCCTAAAATATATTAAACAGCCTAACAGCACTTTGTTCCATGGACAGAAGTAGAATAAAACGAAAAAATTTGTTCAAACATAACAAGGGTCCAAACCAGTAATGTCAAAATTCAAAGAGTAAAAAGATTATAACTTACACGCAATAAAACATAAATTTTCTAACAAAATGCAAATTTAGCAACATTCAAACATTTATGGGTCCAATGTAAAATGGAGTTTTATAGAAGGGGAAAACTTGCTCCAAAACTGAAGGACATTTATATATGATACAAGACTCCCTCCGTTCAAAATTACAAGACATTTTGGCTTTTCTAGATACATCTAGACATAGTGTATATCTGGCAAAGCTCCACTTCTAGATTCTCTGGCTCTGCTCCTTGATTCTCTAGTGGAGTGATTCTGCTTGATTATGGTAGGGGAGCAGGGTGGGAAGCAGGTGAGAATTGATCCTAGAGTGATTCTTGTGGGTTTTGAACAGGAAGCAGAACTGATTCTAGAGTGATTATTATGGGTTCTGAATAGGGAGCAGTGGGCAGCAGGTTTTTTTAGCTCCCACCTCCCAGTGTATATGGAGAAGTGATTCTTGCCTGCTCCCCACCTGAATCTATGTGAGATTTTAGCTGTTTGGGTAGGGAGGAGGGGTTCTCATGGAGAATTTGTTCCAATGAGCCCTACCAAACCACCCCTAAGTACATAGCAAAACCTATGAATCTAGAAAAGCCAAAACATCATAATTTGGAATGGAGGAAGTACAAGAAATAATATATGCATTTAACGCTCTAGTATCTTTTGAAACATAGTAGTTCTGCACCCTGCAATAAGGGCCACTTGCCAAATCAATTGCCACATGATGTACCATTGACACAAAATTTGTGTAATATTCCATCCATTCCAAATTGTAAGTTGTTCTGGTTTTTCTAACTAAATAGCTTCAACATGCATCTAGATATATGCTGTCTCATACAACATAAAAGCTATGTATCTAAGAAAGCCAGAATGACCTACAATTTGGAATGGAGGGAGTAAAACTTACTCATTTTCTGTATTGAACATGATACATTCTATTTGGAATACAACTTCACATATTAACTGCTACATGATCTGTACTTCGATACAAAATATGTGTAACTTTTCATAGTTCCCCATTTAATATTTTGGCCATGCTACACGCTACTTGGAATACAAATTGCCAAACCAATTGCTACAATCTGGTACAAATTTGTGTAACTTTTCATACTTCCTCTTTTTCTTTTCTGACCATGCTACACTCTACTTGAAAAGCAAATTGAAACTATGACCAGTGACTGCATTTTAAAATAGCAATTAAACTAGTGGTAGTTCAATTAGGACTGAAACAGAGTGAGTTGATTTGTGCATATTTAATGTGTGTCAAGTTGTTCCAATCAGAGGTAGGTATTTTTAAAAGCTCAACTGATCCAAAAACATGGTGTCTGATGTGGAAAAATAATTGTTCTTACAGATACAAGACATTCAGCCATCAAGTTGCCCAGTAGACTTACCGCATAAGCAAATATGGAACCATCACTGTTAAAGGTACTGCAAGGAATGGGAAGGGGGCATCTACTAAAAGCCTGTAAAGAAGTATGCAAATTAAGTGAATTATGCCCTCTACAAAATAATGGAAGGTAATGTATAAGAAATTCAGAATAAAAAGAAGCAGTTACAGTGCACCCAGCAAAATAGGCAGACCAGTAATCAAAGGATTCATATAGTTGAATAAGAATGTAACATGCTTTTACCAAGATAAAGAAAATAAAATTGCCCATGAAACCTACTTAAAAAACAGCCTGTCAAAACAAGCTCAGAAAAACGGGTAGGGGTAGGTGGGAGCCCACAGTGCTGACAAAATATTTTCTTGTTCAGGATTGCAACATTATGCTCACAAGCTGACCATGTGTTTTGATTTTCCACTGTACAAACAGAAAATATGGTAGGACAGTAAAAGGTACTAACCAAAGACACCAGGAAATCAAAAGTGAGTCAAACAAACAAGGTCCTGGGATTAAGGTTGTGGGTGGCTTAAAACAGGTAAAAGAAGACTGTTATTTGAGATGCTAATTCAGGACAATGGATGACTGAAGAATCAGGGTTGCGCAATCCAGGTTCATCATGGATCAACGACAAATATTTATTCTTAAAGTTCACTAAAGATGTTCACGTAGTAAAAGCATATTGGAAGAAATGCAAGAGAAAAAGAAAAAGGGGAAAGACAAATTCCAGTTTTCCACCTCCTCTCTACCAATCCCTTGACAACTCACTCAAGATTCATGACCATGATAGTGGCCCTCCCTCTAACTTAGACCCTTCATTATCCCCCTCTCTTCATCCCACTTCTCCCCCAACAGGCCACAACCATGGTGGATTTACTCAAACAAGACAGTAGCATCAATGGAGACAATGAAAAAGTAGCAGTTGAGGATAGTTTCTGTTCCCCATGTTCTTTTCTGTCATCCCTCAGCCCATTGACTCATGAGCCATCTGGGGGTGGCATCCCAGATTCCCAGCTGCGAACTAATATCATATGACCTTGCAAAGATGTGTGATCTGAGGTGGATCACAGGATGAACCAACAGACCAAGTTACTAAGGTACAAAAACGCCACAAAAACAAGCAGTAAACCATCACGAAATCAAGAACAATCAATGCAAAAGAAATCAACTGCTACCAACACAAATGAAAATCAACAGAAAGAGCCATGGAAATTGGTCTACCTTTAGCCTCTGCTTGCTATCCTTATCCCAGAAGTTGAAAGCACCATCAGATCCAGCAGTTGCAAATGTGTGATGGACCTGCAGCAAGTTATGGAACATAAAAATGAAATTCCTAATTTCAACATCAACTAGGATGCCAAGCTTAGAACCAACTGCTATTCCCAAACATGGAATCTCTCATATGTGGGAACTGCTTGTTTCAATGAAACATAGCGTCACAGCCTACAAAGCACAACCAACTAAAACAGGTATACAGCATCATTAACCAGCCATACAGATCCAATGAACTTAGCAAAAAAAGCATCACCAAATAACCAACACTATTCTTAGAGCTAGACACAACTGATATGATATGATGAAAAATTGCTCAACTAAACTTATAATCTGTTGAAAACTTGAATTGGTTTTGCAGACAATAATGAGTACTTTTCTGTCATTCATATGCCTATGATTGCATTGTATAGTTGTAGATAGCTTAATCTGCCACATAACATTGATTTTAGGTTAAGATATTTTGTGGACGACAAGAAGTTGTGCTTACGGCATTCAACAAATTAATTGAGAATGAAAAGATATAGTAAAACCCCACAAGTCTTCACTGCATCAGTATGCTTCATAGCAACATGTGCTAAGTTGTAAAAATAAAATTAAAAAAAAAACGTAAGCCCCACATTATTAACAAGAAGCGAGCAGAGTCAGGAGCGGCAGCTGACAGATGGAGGGCCGTGTGGAATCATGTGGACCAAAGCAACCAGGGCCATGGCCGAAGGTGGGATCAGATTTTGTTGTACAAAAACAAAGATAATGGTAGATGGTAGATGAGTGAAGACTGAAGAGAGAAATCTTACAGGGTGGAAGTTGAGTGAATTGACAGAGAATATATCATTTCCTTCCCTGTGACATTTGAATGTGAAGTTTTTGCTTTGCTGTGCATCATCGATATGATGAACACCAACTCTTCCTTCTATTGAACCCACCTTTAAATGAGATGAGAAGTGGGTCAGTCACATGGAAATCTAATTTGCTCTCGAAGTCATATCAAAAGTATTTAAAGAAAACAAAATATACTGTCAGTGTCAGGTACCAAAAATTTAATCCAAGATACTAACACACAATAAAGGAAATATCAGGCACCAGGAAAACTAATTAACCGCTAGGCAGGTAAATAATTAGGAGTCATACAGCCACCAAAAGAAAATTTGAAGGCCAAGAGGATTTTACTCATATCCAGATTGGTCCTAACAACATAGTATATGCCTTCTAGTTGCCATGCTGCACACAGGGGTAAGTAATATGCACTTTCATACAAGGTTGTAAAAGGTGCTAGGCACTAGGCCACTGCCTAGAGCGTACATTAAATGCGATTAGCGTTTGTGTTTTCTTTGTTTTCTGCTAGGATATGCCTGATTGCATCACTACATCACCCGGACCTTGATGCAACAATAGGCCCAGCAGTACTATCTCCCTCAGCCCAGAAAACAGTGTCGACCAAAACCCATTAAAAACCCTACAACCCACCTTACCCACTCAGCCACTTCCTATCCAGCCATCTACACCCGTCTCCCTCCCAGCGCCCCAAACCCAAACCTCTTCCCTCTTCCCTGTTCCCAGCACCACACGCTCACTCTGCACCGCCAGCTGTAAATTCTCATGTTGCCAATCTCGGATGGCCCAAGCCTCACGACAACCCAAACCAGAGAGGGTTTGCATGGTGTGGTGGGGCAGTGGAGCAACACTTCACTGGCTGTGACATGAGTTTGCACGCACTCCTGCCACTTGCCCATGCTTGTGCATGCCTGCCCCACTCCTGATTTTCCACATTTCCATGCCACTTACCCACTGGCTCATGTTTAATTGAACACCTATAGCCTAAGCAATGTGGCAAGGGCTCTCTGCCTCGTGCTTAATTGCGTTTTTTTCAAACATTGCTTTCATGCCACTATCTCATCTCCTTAGAGAAAAAACACATCTGACATGTAAATGTGTGCATAATGACCATCTACATATAGATGCGCATTTAGATCTGTTCTAGAAATTAGAAAAGAAGTTTGTTGTTTTTCAGAAGCACAGTTCAGTCCTGATCTGATTCTATAGATGCGTAAGACTACAAACAATAAGCAAGAGTGGACGGTAGGTAACTTTAGGTATAGTTTAATCGCCAAGACAGACTACGAAATTGAATCCATACACCAGTGGTTGGCCTTTCCCTTCAGTAAGTCATCCCAGCAAGTCAAAATACCACAGCATCAGTAATATTTATACTTGATTTAATGGTTGGAATTTTTGCATGCATAGGAACAAAGCACTCATTAGACCATAACAGTGAAATTAATATTGGTTGAAAATCCCAACCCCAACCATACCAAGCACTGACTTGAGTACTTGCTGAAGACAGATCAAATGAGTTCATATCTGTATTTGGTAAATACAAAATGATATGCCACAAAATAGAAATAAATAATTTGTTTGTGAAGCACACAAAAATAGGCTTATACAGAAGAAGCTACGTTTATTGAATGCAGGAGTAAAGGACATTCCAATAATAAAGCATTACCAGAAACCCTTGTTGATCAGGGAATGCAGCAAGGCACCGTGTCTGGTACTTTAGTGGTGATTGGATACGCTTGAACTCCGTCTAATAATCCAAACAGAAGCCATGAAATAAGCCATTTGAAAAAAAGAAGCCCTCAATGATTCAATGCCCAACTCAAACTGAAACAACACATGCATAGCCCAGTTTAACAACACAATCACCTGAGGATTCTGCAAATTGAAGACAACAAGATGACGATCAGCAGTTCCCACAATCATAAGGGGATAATTCACAGTAAGAGCATAGCAACGCTCAGGAAGTTGCTGGACATGCACAGGATTTGCTTGCCTTGTATCCCAGTACCTATAAAGAGCACAGCAATTAGCATTAAAGGTATATGAGAACTAATGGGATGGAGACAAAGAATAAAACATAATTATATCAGGTCCAAAAGAGCACAGGCACAGATAAAGTAAATTGGCACACAGTCAGAGAGCATAAATGCACAATGAATGATGATAATCAAATGCATTTATAGAAATGCAAATGCAATATGGCATAATGTTCCCTGAATGAATCCAAAACACATGACAACAAGAGTATCTATTAAGTAATCACATTATGTAGACTTTGTATCAAAACTAGCTACCGAATCAATGATTACTTGTTAATATAATATAGCAACGCTAATATTGAGCATAAATCATTTCTTTCTCGAATGCCCATGGAGCATAATCCATTGCAGCTGTAACAGAGCATGTGATGGGGTCATAGGAAAATCTGGAGGTTTATAGAGCACAAAGGCTAGAATTGGAAAGAAAAACAGGATAGGGTTAAAGGATCATTAGGGTAGTTCACTTGGCCTGTTTGTTTGGGCTTTCTGGGAGATTTTGGACCTCAGTTTTGGGACATTCCAAGCCAAAAAAAGCTCCCAGAAGCCAAAAGCCAGAAGCTCCTTAAAAGTGAGCTTTTGGGCTTTTGGCTCGTATTGACAGTATCATCTCAACAGTTCAAGAATATTCGTTCACAAACTTAGGCAATACACTAATCCTTTCAGATAACATGACATAGTAACAAACAGCCATTGGTAACAACGTAAGAGACCATGGATTAGATATTTGTATTCAACTTCCAAGTGAAAAAGGTCAAGTTCGAGCGCGGCAGACTGGACTTGCACACCTTAAAGTCTTATCCCAGCTTCCAGAGACGAGAAGATTCATCTGAGGAATCCAGGCGACCTCCTTGACAGGCGCATCATGCATCGCAACCGTCTGAGGCTGCCCACCTGACAGCAGAGGCCACATTTTGACCTGCTTGTCACAGCCTCCAGAGAAGACAGTTGTTCCATCATCCTTCCAGGCCGAGCAGAGGACCTAAAATAGGAAACAAATCAATCAGGACACCAGATAATAACTACATGGAAGTCAAGCTACCACCCAATCAAATATATTGACAGATACAAGAAAACACTGAGATCATACCGGCTGATCATGTGATATGGATGCCTTTGGCTGACTGTTCCCGCCAACAATCTCCCAACACCTCACCTGAACAGGACGCAAACCCAAGCAATCCAATTTATACAACACATTCATACATCACAGTAACAAAGGCCAATTGCGAATTACGCAGCATAAGCAATGCTACCTGGTTATCCCAGGAGGTTGCCACAAGCAGATTACTCTTGGGACTAAAGCTGAGGCTGGAGACGGAGTCACCCGGGTTTGGCAGGATCTGCATTTTTAAAGAAAAACGTAGATGATTCAAGATGCTACAGTAGATGCATACTCTTCACAATACTTCATCAAATTCACACAGCAGAGAACCTCGAATGACTTGTTCGGGTTAGGGTTCGCGGCGAGGCCAGTTAGACTCGCCATCTCTCTCTACACCTGGAACAGGTTCGAAGTTAGGAGGCTTGTCAAATCAAATAGCTAAATCTTGTCAAAAAAAACAAACAAATAGCAAAATAGCTTTAGGTTAGGGTTTCGATGCTCAGCTCCGCACAGCATAAGGGAAGGGGGGAGAAGGGGTGGGAGTACCTAGTGGGTCCTCGTCGCCGGAAGAGACCAGTGAAGGCCTCAGCACAGCTTAGGGCGGCGGCAGGTCAGCAATCGTCGGAGGGAGAGGGGCAGAACGAGGAGGGAAGAGGGAGGGATGCAGGGGACTCCGACCTGGTCGGCACCAGGCCCACCTGTCGGGCCTGTTTGTTTGCGTGGAATGATCTGGACCGATGATGAGGCTAGATGGGTGCAATTTTTTTTTTCTAGAATTATATAGGACCAAGTAGATGCTTTATGTATATCCAAAACCTATTTTGTAAAAAAAAAACTTTTGAAACATATATGCAAAACCTATTTTTATGAGATTTTAAAAACGATCACTGATTTTCAAAGTCACTATTTGATTTGATTAGATGAATTTGTTTCTCATGAGTAGTTTGTTTATTTACCTTTTTTTCTATTATTTGAAACCACACATCAGCAACATCCACCAACCAGGTGTATGCCCAAATGTGCACGGAGAAAGAAACTTCACATTTTCTCTCGACCTGGGCCAAAAGGGTGCTTTTGAGTCTGTGTTGTACAAGCTCTACTAAAATTCAAGCAAACAAATAAATGATGTTGCACCTTCGAAATCCGTCTCTTGTTGCCGTCCAGGCAATCAAACATGCTCTCATGTCCCACCCTCCACTCCCATCCACATAGGCTAGCTGGCCCATTCCACGCATCGCACAAGTGCTTCCTCTGCTTGCATCTACATGCGCTAGCCTAGCTTCATAGCTTGCTCCATGGCTTGTCCTTCCCGCCGGTTCCTAATAGTGTTCACCCGAGAGCGTCCTTAGTCGTATTGTTAAATTATCGGAGGAGGATCGAAATAATAAACAAGAGAAGAAAAACCATAAGTCATGTATGCTGAGTTCTGAGCTAAGAGTGAACGCCTCCTTAGGGTATATGTGAGACTAGCGAAGACCTCATCGCATAGCTCATTTCTTTCTCCTCCATGACCAATATAAATCCACCCGAGCCGACAATTTCACTACCGTTGAGGACGTCCCAATAGGCTTACTAGCATTAGAGAGCAGTTCTAGCTCACTCACGAGGCATTTTATTATGAGACTGTTTATCCATTGTTGACTTTTTGTAAATGTATTAAATATCAATTAAATTTCATAAATTAGTCCAAGATTTCACAAGGCATTTTAGTATGAGACTATTTATCCATTATCAAATATCAGTTAAATTTCATAAACTAGTCCAAGATTTAAGGTAGAGGAAGAAGGCAGTGGAGAGCGAGTAGACATGAGAGGAAATAAAAGATCAGCCTCAACCGACTAGGAGAACATGCATAGGATGAGTATGGGCAGAGGTGAACACAAGCGTGCCCGTTGTGTCCGCCCGTTGAAAGGGAGAGCGAAAGCTAACACAGTCACGAGTTCCATCATACACTCCA
>JADLZL010008191.1:0-15005 GCA_015844335.1 Chrysopogon serrulatus | reverse complement strand
TATCGATCGCGCGGAGCTACGCGAGCTCTCAGGCCCCCTCGCTACTGTTCCCCACTCCGCTGTAAAAAAAAAAAAAAAAAAAAAAAAAAAAAAAAAACGACGTCCTTATCCTCTTGCACCTGGAGCCGCTCCCTCCTGTCATCCCCTCCGCCGCCCCTCCATCTCTACTCCCTCGCCAAGGACGCCCCCCGCCAGCGCCCCGCCCTCGCCTCCCCCAGCTTCGCCCTCGGCGGCGGGCGTTGGCAACCGCCGTCGTGCGCCCTCGTCGGCGCCCGGCGCCGCCCGTGACCGCCGCCCGGTGGCGCTGCCATAGCCGGCCCTACGCGGTGGCTTTGGCACAGCTGGCCCTCGGCGCTGCAGCCCAGGCACGACCCCATCTTCCTCTCGTGCCATCTCTCTGGAGCTGTGCGGCTGGCCTCGCCCGGTGCCCGCTGCAGTGGCTTCCCTCGGCGCTGTCCTCCCGGTGGTCCGCGTGCGTCCAGGAAAACCCTAGCCGCCGCTAAGGCCGGGCAGGGCGGCAGCACCTCCCTCCCCCCTGCGAGCGGCCGGGCGCTGGACAGGGCGGCGGTGTCCACCTGGGCGGGTGCCGGCCCTAGGTCCGCCCCAGCAATGGCCGCCCATGGCCCAGCGCCCATGGCAGGTCTCTCTCTCTCTCCCTGCTGTTCTAATGTGGCGGCGCACCAACCGGCAAAGGGGCCATGGCCCCGGGCCGACGGCCGCAATCCCCACCCCACCCACAAGGCGTGACCATGGCCGGAGGTCGCTCGTCCTCTTCCCTCTCTCCCCCTCTCCCGCTGTGGCCGTGCGTGCTGGCCGCACTCGGTGTGGGTGGGCCGCTGCTCGCCTCCGACGACGCCACCCTACCTTCGGCAAACCCGGCACCGGATAGGCCGGCCTGCCCGGTAGCGGAGCCCTCGACGAGGTACCTACCCCACCATGCACCTCTCTTTCCCCCTCTCCGTCTCTGATGTGGCTCTCTCCCTCTCTCTACTCGGCCCCATATTGGACTACGCACAAGTGTGGGAGCCCTCGATGCCGGAGGATTGACCGGGCGAGCCAGCGTGGGGAGCCCTCGATGCGGTCGCGCCACCGGCGTGACAGCCCTGCGTCGGGAGGTGCCCCGGGCGGCGCCACGAACGCCAGGCCGACTACGCCCTCCTCAGCCAGCAGCCCGGCAGCCCCTGGTCCTATCTCTTCTGTCTTGCTGTGCTGTGTGCGCTGCTCGGGGCCGGGCTGCATCATATGAATTTCATTCCTGCACAATATTCTGTACTGATTTCAGTGCTCGTCCATTACCAACTACTGTTCTTTACCTGATGCTCGGTGCAGATGATGGAAATGTTTTTTTTGGCTGGATAGCTTGTGATGAAAATGAACTCCCCATGTAACCTGGGAATATAGACTGATGATCTTGAAAGGCCCATGGCATGGATGTATTGCTATCTGTTTATTTATCCTATCATGCCACTTCCCTAGGCTAAGTCTATTGCAATTCCATGTAAGGGCTACCACTATATGCCTCCCGACTCTCGACATCTATTGTTTTCTATATGTGCCGGCAAGTAGATGCTGCAATGCGAATGATGTAATTTCCCAGTGCATGCCATTGTGCCTACCTACAAGAGATCAAATGATGTCATTTTGTTTGTTTCTGAAGCTACTCTTATTCCCTAGATTTTTTTTATTGTTTGTTGTCGTACTCTTACAACAACTTGGCAATTTGGTTTACTTTTGGGCCTACATTTATAGCTTCAGAACTTGAACTTTGTTGCTTCATTATTACATATACAAGTTTCTAATGTTGTCATTGTAGACACTTGCCATTGGAACTAGATCATTTTTGCCTTATATCTGTGCTATGTTTCCTTTATTGGTCATACACATGCTCTGGAGCATGCTCATTCATACAGTGATAATAACCATACATAGTGCTTCCTTGCAGAGCATTTGTGGTTTCATTAGCATTCTTGCTTAACACCGTTCTTTTATTTTGATCATGAGCTACTTGGATCCTTGCTCTTCCACTAACACTTATTTTAAACATCCATCTTGGTAGTTACATTTTTTAGATTTAGGTTCTTCAGTTCATACAAAGATTGTCTTCCTAAATTTCAGAGTGATGAGTTCTTGTTCCTTTGACGCTACCTTTATCGCTGTATTTGTTAGGCTAATGATGTGTTTTAGGGGCTCATGTTCTAATGGTACCTTTTAAAAAAGTGATGATAATTGCAATTTGGAATTTACCAGCCTTGATTTTACATCTGTTCAGTATATTCATGCTTGTCAAAGTTAAGATAACTGAATTGTTTATAATATATTATGCTTCTTTGAAATTCATGTGTGGGAATGTGCTGCATTGAAGGTATATGGAAGCTCAACAGCTAAATAATAAATTATTCTTGTTTGAATGGTTCATTGAGTTATTTCAATCCTATTTATTCTTCCGAATACCATCTCCAGCTATTTTCTATCTTATGACAAGTCCATATTTTTGCATTCAAAATAGCCGCTCATCGCTTCTATAAATCCTACCTTATTCACATTTATCTGTATTGGGAATGTTCTTTCATCGAATTACCATTGACTTGAGCACAAAAGGCTAAAAGTTACTGTTCTTTTTTTTTATTCTTAGCGCAGGTACTATTTTACCGGCAATGATTACTATTTGTAGGTGCAATAAAGCTTCTTTACCTCCTGCACCTATCTACAAATGTACGCTTATGTTATCTATATTGGAGCGATTTCTATATATAAAACTTACAACTCAGCTCGTTGACCATTCCTACTTTGTGAACTGTAAAATTTTCTATCTAATCACCAAGTATTTACTTTGCTTTATTACATCCATGGATTCTGAAGTTTAATTTATTTAGTGAAAAATATGGACCATGTTTTTAATTTGTGTATCTTTGTACCCTAATTTTTTTTTCATTTCCAGGATTTTCCTTTATCTACAAAAAGGGTGATGGATGCCTTTAAATAGTGCAAATCATTCGTAAGCTGACTAAATTATTACCATCTACATTCTGGAATGCCCCTAAAACCAGTCATTACCATTTGGATATCCCCTAAAGTCTAATTTATATATCTTTGGACCCCGCATGCTATACCTTTCTAAATTGCAAAGGTCCCTAGGCTTACAGTTTCTTTAAATGTTGTGTTTGGCTGTTTGCATTGTATACTCATATATAGCATTTTTGGGCTGTGGATATGGAGATGTCCATTCCACTCAATAATGTACCCACTTATCACTTTAGTTCAATGATGAAGATCATTTTTTTTGTTTCCTGCTTTCCTTTGTGGACCTCATGCAAAAAAGGTCCAGGATTATGAAACCAAAGACGATGGAAGTGAATGCTTTGGAGAAGAGGGCCGCAACATCATTCATGGATGTCTTACAAGCCGTAAGCAACCTATCATTCATGGATGTCTTAGAAGCGGTAAGCAACCTTCAGTTATAAGTTTCTTTAGTATCATGTTTATTTTGTCAGAGTACTGAAAAGACTTTTACTCTGGAATTGTGATAGGCAAATCTGGAATCCCTGTGTCCTCATATCCCAACATACTTGAGAGCTGCCATGGATCCACCTAGCATGTCATCTCGACGACAATGCTGCTCGTTTTACGACCATTCTGCAAACTACATATGTCTGAGGTGTCGAACGAGGTTCTGTTCTTGCCGCTTCCTTTAGTTCAAGGTAATGTGTTTAGGCTTCACGTTCTACTTATTTGCAGTTATTTTCCAATAGGGCCTCTATATATTAGTTTTCCCCTTTATCTTTTCTTTGTAGTGGAAGTTGCTACAAATTGGTACAGTAAGACCAATATGGAAAGACATCTAGGCTGTACAGGTAACCCCTTTTATTAGGGTGGCAAAAAGTTATTAGGGTGGCAAAAGAGAGCATTGGAATTGGGTTTAGGAATACAAATCCTTACATATTTAAAATAGTATCATCCCCATAACTCAGCATTTGATTATTTTCTTAGCCTTAATATATTCTGATCTTTGGTTTGATTAATGATAGATATCGATCTTTCCCGTTGACTGTGCCATGTAATAAATGTACATACTTTCCTTATTTTTTTTGGGTGATGTTTCCGGATTGGTGGGAGTGTAATAAGGCTTATCCAATGTTATTCATGGGACAACATATTTCACATAGTGGCCATCTATTGTCAAATACTCAGCTGATGTCAGACTTACAAATACTCAGTTGTTGTCAAACTTAAAGTTTAAGAGCATTAATGCACCATTAGAATTGCACCTTTAGTCTCTCATATTAGAATTGTGTCGTCCTACTTTTCCCAATCCAAACAATATATGTGACCAATATGTGAGGTATTGGGCTATTTTCTCTTCTTTACAGTGTCAGGCACCACTGGTATGCCCTTTGCCTACCGAAGTATTACAGATCCATATGGACAGATTTCTAAAGTCTTGTTCTGAAATTTTTTGATTTCGCAGAGCACTGGACCATTATTGCCTATTCTTTATCTTCTGATACCACTCAAGTGGGTCTCATGGATTAACTTTATTTTATTTTCTATCCCTCTGTTAGATAATTCTATATGTGTCGGTCTCTCAAGCTTTGTTGACCTTCTCCTTCCTTCATTATCTGCCTTCCAGCAATAGTGTATTGGCCTATTAAAATGCATGAGTTTGTCCCCCAATTCGGCTACTACTGTACTGACAATTTTTTCCCAACGTTCCTACTTCTAGCGCCGGACCACAGTTTGTTCACCATGGTATGTTTCTCATCACTCCTTTTTTTAGTTCAGGATTCTACATTCAGTATACCTGTTCATCTACGTCTTAGTTTTGGTTCCTTTCCTTTTCTTTCATATTGCTATCAACAACAACAACAACAACAAAGCCTTTTGTCCCAAGCAAGTTGGGGTAGGCTAGAAGTGAAACCCAAAAGAGACGCGAAATAGAGAAACACATAAAGGACACAAGACAGATGGAGTTAGGGTCACGGTTCAGGCACGTTGATTGCTAGTCTCCAAGCGCTCCTATCCATAGCTAAATCCTTGGAGATATTCCACTCCTTAAGGTCCCTCTTAACCGACTCGTCCCAGGTTAGTTTAGGTCGACCTCTACCGCTCTTTACATTATCAACCCGCTTTAGAACCCCACTACGCACCGGCGCCTCAGGAGTTCATATTGCTATGTTTTTTTTTTTTTTTTAATTATTAAAAAGGTCATCTTCACTGGTCTTTCCTATATTTCCCAAATTGTAACAGGCAGTTACTATGTATGCTGAGATTTTCTTATAGCAGAGGTAGAGGACAAAGCCCCGGTCATAGACCCTGGAAAAGTCTACACTATTAGCAGATTTAATGTTAAATCTATTAAATCCCTCCCATATGCCTTTTTATGAATGGCATTGGGGGCAGGAAGAGCTCAGCGTCCTTCGGCAACGACCTTTTTGATGAAGCAAAATTCTAAACAGCTGATGTGCACTGTATCAGAATCACCAGCCAAACCATCCAAGTGTCAGTTAGTCCAGAAAGTACTGTTCATGCAAGATCTATGTAATTAGATCTTGCATGAACAGTACTTTCTGGACTAACTGACACTTGGATGGTTTGGCTGGTGATTCTGATAATCATGGTAGCCAGTGTATAAAACCACTTTACTCTGTCGTGCGATATTCAACTGCTGCCATGTATACTAAGCATATCTAATCGTCCTCGATGTTTCAGACATTTTATATAGTTTATACATAGCATATATATATATATACACCTGTTAGCTCTTTTGCAATCCAGATGTCTTCAAAGCAGCATTTTGACCAGGCGCGCGAGGGCGCGCGCCACGTACTAGTATAGTATAATGAGCTAGTAGCCCACTCCATAGAGATGACTGATGAGGGCACCAACTGCCATTTTGTAACTTGCTGTTCTTTGACTTGGTTTAATTTGACATGCTTTGTGTCAGGTCGATCAGTATAGAAAAAGATTGTGGCGCGTGCACAATGCACTAGCATAGTTATATTTTATTCAACTAATATAATAAAAAGAAGTCAACACATCATATATAATATATAGTCATCATCGCCATTTCTTGTTCATGTTCACCACTTTGTTTAGTCGTTTAGTGGTACTGACTTTCACCTATTTCTTTACTTGTGTTGATCTTTGGGGTATGATAGTTACACGAAATCCACGCGAATTTATTGCTTTTTCAAACTTGAAAATGGCAGTGGCTAAACTAAACTTATGTGTTATTTGGGAACATGCTAATCATAGTTTTTAAGGCGGTAAGGCGAGGCACGGCGACCCACCCCCTTCCGGACGCCTAGGCGAATAAGGCGCACGGCGAGGCGACGCCATACACATACCCTCACCTATGTTAGAGCAGGACAAACATACATTGATATGCACCTTTTTGCTGCCAATTTTTAGATTTAATGCAAGCAGCCACCACCCACTAGCCAGACCAGTTTACCCTATCCAATTATCAAAGCACAAGAAACACACCACATCAAAGGAATATATCATACCATGTCCAAGATCCAAAGCATAAGCAAATAGGCAATATAATCCAGAGTTCTAAACAGAGGAATGACAGAACAGGAAAAGCAGAGGGAGTAGGGGTACTCGTGAGCCTACGTGAAGGGTGATGGGCCTGGCCTGCTGGCAGGAAAGCGATGGGCCTGGCCTGCACACGAGCAGAGCAGAGCTGAGCAGAGAAACGAACAGAGCAGAGCAGAGCATGGGAACGAGTGGGGGAGGAAGAGCAGAGGAAGAAGGGGGAGGAAGAGCAGAGCCGCAAAGCAGCACAGGAAAGATGAGGGAAGGGCGTACCTGCCAGTCGCGGTTGGGGACGGGGCCGGAATCGGTCACGGACTGAGCGAGCTCGTGGGTCGCGGCCGGGATTTGCTCTTGGGTCGCGGCGGACAGAGCTTGCTCGTGGGTCGCGGGCTCACGGCGGACGGAGCGGGAGCCGGTCACGGACGGGGCTGAAGTCGCGGATGGGTGAAGCGGAGCCGCGCGCTCGCGCGGTGAAGCGGAGAAGCGCGCTCGCGCGGGCGGGTCGCGGACGCGACCGCGGCAGTCGCCTGCGCCGGCGCTGCCGCCGGATTTCAGGTGCGCCGCCGCCGCCCTCCTCTCTCTTCCTCTCTCCTTCCTTTACCTCTCCCTCTCCCTCTCGCAAATGGCGTGATGCGGATTTGGGGGATTCTTTGGCGGGAGGTGTAGGCGCGCATCTGCATCTTTTCCCGCGCGCGCATCGATCCGCTCTTTTTCCCCGCGCGCGCCGCTCTTTCCCGCGGCTTTTCCGTTCCTCGGCATCCGCCTCGGCGAGAATCGACGCCTAGGCGACGCCTTCCGCTGCGAGGCGACGCCATACGCGATGCGAGTGCGGCGACCCCGACGCCCTGCTTCGAATTCCGCCCGGACGACTAGTCGTCGCCTAGGCGACGCCTAGGCGACGCCTTAAAAACTATGATGCTAATATGAGAGTGTGTAGCTCACTTAGTTAACCCTATGGTTAAACCTATCCACTTGGATTCAAGAACATGCTAACATGGTCATAGCTAGGAGTGGGTTCCGATTTGTCAGTGATACGTTTGACTTGCTGGTCCAATCAGCAGCCAATGTAGAATCAATTTACAGTGATGATAGTCATAAGTGAACCACCATTGTAAATCATAACAGTTCAGTTAACACTACTACTAGTATAGGTGTATTTGCACTAGCAATTCATAGCCATAAGCCCCAAACATCTGTTTCTAATCTTTTATTGGCGGCTCCTCTTTATCAACCACCTATGGAAAAAATATCAGCAAAAACTATTTATATACTTGATGACATATCCACTCCGGTTCAAGAATATGTTAACATTCTCATAGTCAATGTTCAATCTTTCAAATATGCTGATAGCATAAATAAGGTTTATGTACATGCATTCATAAAATTAATAAAAAAGAGTCTGCCTGCATGTATACATACGAGTGTTTGCATCTCTGCTATGATAAAAAATTACTATTGAAAGGATGTTACACAAAACATTACGATGCATATGGGGGAGCAACATTTGGGGCTGGCGTGTTACCCATGTTGTGTGCTTCCTGCTAGCCTTTTGGGAAGCGGTGAGAGGTAAGAATCATTCGCGTGCATGCTATCGATTTTGCAGCAGAAAACGACGGCCGAAATGAATAATGGATCCAACAACGCGCGTGCTGGTATGTGTCGGGGGCATGCATGCCCATGCCGAAAACGACCTAGCTTACTCTATTAATCTGTAAAAAAATGTAAATTATTTGGTTTCTAGATCGAGTTTCCCTGCAAGCACCGGCATCTGTATATGTACGACACTATTGTCGTGTTACACATGCTGTTATGTGCTAATAAATCGACCCAACAACAAGTGATATGTATCTTTTCTTTTGCACGTACTATTCAGTGATTAAATTATTGATTTAGCTAGCTCTAAAGCTAGACTATTCGCATTTTTCTTTCATCTCTTTACTTCACTTCCTTTTTGTTTTGTGTACTGTACGTTCTCTAATGCGCACTGTGGAAGAAAGCACACGTTTTTTTTGTTGCAGCTAGCGACGACACGGACTTGGTTATATGATGACGGAGAAGTAATAAAGTGAGCTGCACTGAACCTGATCAGTCAATACCTCCAAATTATCTCCATCCCAAATTATAAGATATTTAGCTTTTTTAATCATATTTAACCACTCATTTTATTAAAAATTTATACAAAATAACATTTTTTTTATCATGGCTTACTTTATCAATGAAAGTTCTTAGTGAATAACTTAAATTTGATAATGTTTGTACAAATTTTTAAAATAAAAATGGTTAAACATGGTGTCAAAAAAATTAAATGTCTTACAATTTAGGATGGAAAACTTTGAACCTGCGGGATTCTTTAGCCCTCTTCCGGTCACTACATGTAGTATTTGCTACACTCATCATGTGCACGCGCAAAAAAATTAAAATATTTCACTCTCTCTAAATATATCAATTTTTTAAGTCAAATAGTTTTATACTTAACTGAATTTATAGAAAAATATAAAAATATTTATGTTATTGGATAGACATATTATGAAAATATATTTTCATAGTAAATTTAATTATGAAATAAATATCATTAATAAATTAACTATGAAATATATTTTAGTAGTAACTTTAATTAGACACAAATATTAATTAATTAGACACAAATGTTAATATGATTTATTATAAACTTAATTAAAGTTAAGCTACTGTGTGATTCATATAAATTTAATTCTATAGGTGTATTATTTTCTCGACGTAGTGAGTACACTAGGTGCTGGAAGTAGTAGGCGGTGGCGAGTGTGACTCATCTCTTTTATAGTTTTATTCAATGTGTTCAACTGGTTATATAAACCAGCTAATAAAATAAATCAATTAATTTGTAATAAAAAATAATATATAAATGATTGATAATTCTGGCCGACAAGCGAACAAGACAAACCTACTTGTCGTTTTTTACCTAGTCGTCCAACGCGTTTTTTTTACCGCGCAGATGCAGAGGCGGAGAGGACCTGGTTGGTTTGCCGTTTGCTCGTGAGTCGCGAACTCGTGATCCTTGCAGCTCGCTCCGCGCGTCGCGGGCACGAGCTGTGGTCCCGGTTGTCGAACGTGGCGGGCCCGGAGTGGCCGCCGTGGTGGGCGAGCGCGCCGCGCGGAGCTCGTGGGAGTTGGGACGGCCCGCCCGGCACGGCACGCCGGCGCCGCCGCAAAGACCCCGTGGGCTCAGGCTCAGCAGGCAGCACGCAGCAGCAGCTCATGGTGGACGCCATGGATGCTGCGCATGTCGGACAGCGGCGTAGACGCGCCGCCGACGTACGGTACGGGCCCGTGCCCAAACGGTGGCGGTTAGCTGCATGCCTGCCGGCCGGCTGGTTGGCCGTGGCAGATCCAGGATTTTGATCATGGGGTACGAACCTAATTGATGTAGTTCTCTAATGATATATATAGACGCGGATCCAATATTTCTATCATGAGAGAAAAATAAAAATCAACTTTACAAATTTACCTTTCGTTGTACTTAGTTACTTTGGTCTCCTATACTTTATTAGAATCAAGCGTGCTAGTATGGAGTTGGAAGCCTACTTTTTCTCTCGAATGAACACTTTTCCGTGTAAAGATTGCTATTTGATAAGGTGTTCTAAGTAATAATGTATTATAGCTAATATGTACTTGGTATTTGTACAAAAAATTTAGGGATACAGCTGTACCCCCATGCACCAACACTACATCCGCCCCTGCTGGTCGA
The DNA here is from genome assembly GCA_015844335.1 of Chrysopogon serrulatus. NCBI lineage: Eukaryota > Viridiplantae > Streptophyta > Magnoliopsida > Poales > Poaceae > Chrysopogon > Chrysopogon serrulatus. The sequence goes on along the minus strand of JADLZL010008191.1, from coordinate 4,744 downwards.
CGGGACCGGAGGCGGCCATCGCCCATGAAATATCTATCTATCGTCCTCCTTCCTGCATGCGTGTGCGCGCTGTGATTCTGTGAAACGACCACGACATTGGGTCACTATGGCTAGCTAGCCAGTGGGTGATCGAAGCTACTCCCTCTCCGTTTTAAATTTTAAGCCCGTTTGATTTTTTTACTTTAAATTTGATCACTTTATTTTATTAAAAAATTAGACAAATATAGTTAAATTCAAGTTATTTTAAAGAACTCTTATTAATTAAGCAAGTCATAACAAAAACAAATGATATTTTGCATAACTTTTTTTAATAACACGAGTAGTCAAACTTAAAGTCAAAAAGTCAAATGTCGTATAATATCAAAAAATTAAGTACTATCGTGTCAATGACGACGGACCATAGAAAGATCTATTGTTGCAGATGGGCCACGCGGCCAGGGAATCTCAAGTCATGTAGACATGTAGTGTATGCACGTATGTATGTCATTTCTTATTAGCAAAAATAGTGACAGGTGCTAGACACCCCCTCACCTGGCCGTCGGCGCCCATGGTGCCCTATGATGGTGCTCTTTTTCGCGTTTCCTGCTCCGTATGATAGAGGTAGATAGGGAGGGAAGGGAGAGGGTAGGGGGCATGTGGCAGAACCTTCTAAATTACATGGCCCACAAGCACCTGACATTGTCCCTAAGACCTCTGTCGGGCCCGTTGCTTGCGTGCCACATAACCTAGAAAGTTCCGTCGGGTGAACCCCCGATAAACCACGCGTTCCTCCGTGGATCGATACTTACGAGAGACATCACGGTATTACAACAGTTTTCATACAAAATACCAGAGTAGCGGAAGACTTACAATAACTTAATTTACAAAAATTTTGTCAAACTCATACAAACCAGAGTAACATTATTACAACACAGCGGAAGTATCATTACTTAACTTTATTACAATCACACAACGAAAGTGCCCTGCCCACGGGCCACACAATCTACTCCTCAGCAGACTCTTCCTCGATCACCGTCATGCAACAAGGGCCGTAGCACACTTGTCCATGCGGTTCACCCGCAATGGGGTCGAACAAACCCCTCGAGTACAAAAAGTACTCCGCAAGACTTACCCGACCAAAAAATGGGGGAAAGACTCGGGGAATGCTTTGGCTAATAGGAATCAAGGTGAGGCTTTAGCAAGATCAAATGACACCTTTGCAAAAGAGACTAAGCCAGTCCTTATTTTACTACATCAATCACTTGTCAACCATGTATCGGATTCAAAACTTTTCATCATCAACTTCCATTATTACTACGATGCTGGTGCTTGGATCACGGCTCCCATATCGTGGAGCACACGACGATTCGAATCGCTTAATATACCCAGCTGGGGCTTCCTAGCCACACGATGTATGCGGACCGAACATCTTACATACATCAACTCACGCTTGCATTTCTCCCGCAGAACGGGTCCTAGCCACGAGGTACGAGACACCATCTCCCTACGCCGTGGTCCCCTTCCACGGTGGCCCCGTAGGATGGGTACACGCCTTCGCCGTCCCGGTTATCCGTTCTCGTCGAAGATAGTACAAGGGGAGCTTACCGCCATTAGCATGCGACTAGTACTATCCAATAACCTCATGATCCCAGGGCCAAGGCAACGAACGGTGCTTAACCGACTCACAAATGGACGACACTACACCAGGGCACTAGCCCATCCTGGCGCAAGTCACTCCACCCGGTCTCAATTTATTCATCATCATGCTCTTGTGGTGTATCCTTGACCCCGTCGAAACAAGGATAGACGACAAGCAACATCAGGTTTTCGTAAATTCCCTTCAGGGAGTATAGTTCTCACACTTTTGAAAACAGTTTATCAAAACCCTACACTAGTAGCAAGGCTAAGCGTGTACTAAGCATTTCGAAATCAAAACAGTATACTGAGGTAATGTATCAAGGTACGGTAAATGCATCAAAGTAGGATATCACACAACTCCTAACACCTAATGCATCATATCTGGAACATAAAATCATAAAACTTTCGAAATACAAGGGCGGGTTTGAATGCATCCGGGGCTTGCCTTGGGGCTCGACGAAGTTAGGAGCAGTGATGACACTGTTGAGATCAGGACCAACCTCCTCACACTGGTAACCTTTCTCGGAAGCCGGATCAACTACACGATTGAGATGCATGATCACAATGCAGTAATAAAAGGAGCATGCGATAATGATGCAACGATTGTTAACCTATCTTGAGTACAACTTTCCTTCACGGTATAGTTGCACTAAGAAGGTATAACTAACGTCGACGACGACGGATTAACGATACGCAATCAACATAAAATGCCGAAGGTCATTAGGGTTAATGACCTAGGGTCATCACTAAATCCCAAAATCAGGCAATCCTAATAGTGATTAGATTGATTACTAATTTATTGACCATTTTTACAGTCGTTGAAAGCCACTAATTAACTTGCTAATTGAAGATTAATTAAACCCTAATTAACTAAAAGATTAATTAATTAAACACTAATTAAACAAGGTATTAATTAGGCATAATACAAAACTTAGTCAAAACAGGATCAAACTTTATAATTAAGTTCATCATTACCTAATTAGCATACAAAACAAAATTCATAATTTTTGGACTCATATTTTATTTATTAAAAATCATTGAAGTTGCATTTATTAATTAAAGAAGCAAATTAAAGCACAATTAAATTTTGTTGGAAAACCAGAGTTAGTATTTTTCCTAGGTAGGGCATTACTCAAGGATCACAGACATATTTTTCTCACATTTTTATCTGCTCAAAATAAATTACAACAAAAAGATGAAAATCAGCTTTTGAAAATTAAAAAGGAAAAAAGAAAAACCAAAACACTCTCTTCGCGGGCCATTGTGCGGTCACCGGCCCACCGCCTTCGGGCCAACGCGCCGCGCTTGTACAGGCCTTACGCGCCCGGCCTGCCTCCCTCCCCCCTCTCTCTCACGACAAGCGGGGTCCCTCGGTCCCCTCACCCTCCTCTCCTCTTCTTCTTCTTCCCCCTCCCTCCCGCTCAAACCGGGAAGGCGCGCGGCAAAGACCGGCCAGCTAGCACGCCGGCGGCGAGGCTAGGGGCGGCGAAAAACGGCACCACGATCATCCTCAAGCCACGGCAAACCCAACCATGGGTCAAACCCCGATAAGACCGTGCTCGAAGGAGGCCGGCCGCAACCATGGCCATGGCGGAGAAAACTTGACCCGGCGGCGGGGGATACTCCGGCCTCTAGAGCCCCTAACCGACTTAGGTAAGGTTTTGGGAAGCCCGTGATACTCACCAGAGCTCGGTTGTCGCTTTGATTGGGCGAAGGCGTATGAGATTGCTTTCGGTCGCCGGTGACGATGAGGCAACGGCGACTGACAGGAGGCGAGGAAGACGACCCGTCGCGCCGCAATTCGGCGTCGCCGCGGCACTCCGATTGGTTCAGCGGCTGCGCAAGAAGTTGGCGGGGCTATTGACGAGATGGAGCGAGTGGTGATAGAGCAGGAGGGTGAATTTTGCCGGCGAACAGAGCGGAGCAACGGGCGGCGGCGTGAAAGAGGAAAAGGAGAAACCGACGACCCGGTGGCTTTTATAGGCGGAGGGTGACGGACAGTGGCCGGTGATCGCGGCGACCCGGTGAGTTGGTTGGAGGCGCGCGTGAATCCCGGAAAGACCGAGAGGCCACGGCGAACGGCGGAGGCCGGCCGGCATGGGCGTCGGGCGAGCTGGCATGCGCCCGTGTAACAACACTGTAGCACGGTGCCAACTCATCTTCCCCTTTTCAAATTACTCCAAGATTTTGAATAGAAGTTGAAAAATTCCCCAAAATACAGATTGCACAAAAAAATTTATGCTCTACAACTTTCATTTAAGAAGTTTTGTCAGAATCCAAATAATTTTTGAATTTTATTTCAAATTTGAAAATGAGCTCAAATTTCAATTTTTTGGAATTTCAAAATTACTTTCAAATTTTGAATAAAAGATGAAAATCTCCAAAAATAAAAGTTGTTCTATTTTTCAAGATCTACAACTTTCATGTAGAAAGTTTTCTCTGAAATTGAGTAATTTTTGAAATTGAGTTTAAAATACAAAAGAAGGCAAATCCTAATTTGAAGAACTTTTGAAATTAGTTTAAATTTTATTCAAAAACTTGAAAAACTTTATCTACCAAAGTTGTAGAGCTCAAAGAGATGCACAAACTGTATTTTTGGAGTTTTCCCAAATTTTGAATATTTTGAGATGAAATTGTAAAGGGGGCAAAAACACTTTAAATTTCGTGGATTTTGAAAAGGATTTTCAAATTGAACTTTTTGGGCAATTAATTAATGGTGTTGTGGTACTTTTCAAACCCAACCAATAGTACATTTTCAAAGTACAAAGTTCATACTTTGAAATAGTGCCATTGGTTAGCAACTTTATTTAGAAAATCAATTACGGTTAGCTCACCAAAATTGAAAATGAAATTCGAATTCCAACACTTAACCAACTAGGGTTAGGGTTTTGGGATTCGGATTCCGATGTCAATTTTGGTTCTCGCTTTGCATCATTTGACTTGTAAAACTTGGTTAGGGGTGTAAGTCAAGGTTAGCCAAACACTATACACACCAAGGTTGCTTTTAGTTGATCACTTTTATAAAACTTGATTAAGCACTTAAATGAGATTTAAATGGTGTACACATACACATACAATGTAAAGGGGCTCAAACAACCCTAGAATTAAATAAACTCATTTTAATCTT
>JADLZL010008189.1:0-25923 GCA_015844335.1 Chrysopogon serrulatus | reverse complement strand
TCTATATCGCCATGCATGCAAGGATTGCAAGCATACCTTTCTTTTCCACATTAGTTGCATATTAATAGTCTTAGAGCATTTCCAATTATTTCTAAAAAATCACTTAGTAAACTAATGAGTTTTTCAAGTGACTAAAAAACAGTTGGGAGTATATTTGTTTTGTTTGGAGCATATTTGTTGACTTCCTCCAAAGGTTTTTAAAATCTCGCCCTAAAAGATAGAGGGTAATTTTACATCAGAAATACTAAACTATTTTTAAATCACCCAGTTACTTTTATACTTTCTCTCTCTCGTACATTTGTATCAGACACTCTGTCTTACTTTTTATTCTTTCCCACATCCTTCCATCTCAGATTAACGTGATGGATATGAGTACATATTTATTTATGTGATCAGGTTAATTTTTTTCAAAGTGCCAAGAGATTAGGAGGTGGGGTTGATAGTTGTTAGAGATATTTTTTTTAATCTTGCCAAAATTATGGATCGGGAGATTGTTTTGTAACTCAGACACTCTTAGCAATTGTGAAGCTTTTTAATGCACTTTGAGTATGTGTTAGTGTAAATTCCCCTCCTCCACCGACCCACACGCGCGTGTAATTCTACTTCACCCCCGCCACTGCTAGCGGAGATGGCTAGTACCTAGTCGTAGTTGAGTAGCCAGTCATTGTGCCAACGACGGAGCAGCTTCTTCTCGATGGAGATGGCGAGTTGGCGACGGAGCATGATGATGGATCAACGGGTCGACACAATGGTTGGCAATGTTGCGTAGGAAGACATGCAAGTCAGCAAGGATGAGGAAGCGGGCAACGGAGGAGGAACTCTAGGTTGACTCGTATGCCAAGGTAGAGCGGGTGAGTGGAGGGGGCGGCCGGGGACCAACGAGGGGCGCACCCCTGGCCATCGGAGATGAGAAGAAGGGCAAAAGGAGGGGAAACACAAGCGTGGGTTCATGGTACAGAGAATACATAAGCTAGATTTACTACATTCAAGTGGAATTTTAGATTACTTTCATATAGAATTCGATTTAAATTGGATAGAAAGACCAATTTTATTAATTGGAAACAACTAGGCTGTTTAGTGGCTAAGCCACCTAAACACACACGCTTCTGCCTTCTGGGAAGCCTGGTTAGAGGCTAAACATGCAAACCAAATACTTCCAGTGTGAAACAACCTGACCCCTGTATCTGGTCGCTTCACCAGACAATGTCTACTATGATTACAGCATGATTCTTATGTACATCACATCTTGGTGCATAGCTTTCACATAGCATTAGTTAAAACAAATCAGAGCATAACCATCAGGCTATGATGTAACAATGTTAAACTCATGAATACTGTGCCGAAGCTTCACTAGATAGTAGATGATGAAAAGGGAACAAATCGTTCCTTGATGAATTGTTCAGTCTCAAAACTACCCTGACCCTCTCAGTGCTAGTACACAATAATCTATCCTCAGGATTGTATACACCGTACAGCGAAAGATGCCCAAGGGGGTGAAAATCTGAGGGCAACTCTAGTACAGTACAACAGTAAGACTACATTGGAAGATGTCACCAAACTGTTCTCCCCCGGACTTCAAAATTTTTTTCATATCAACTCCTCAAGTGACACTCACCAAGCACATGAGACCAGGAAATCCATTACATCAGAAAATGGGCATTCCTGTAATACCTGTTGATGTACCTAGCCTGCAGAAAACAATAGGTACGAAGTCAAATCCATTCAGTTATGCTTTAACTGAGGAATGCTGAACAGCCGACCTGCATACCTTTACATTGCTAACATCAGGTGTGTCTGGGGTTTTTACTGGATAAAATTTGTAAAATTTGATATTCTCGAACGCTTCTTTCATCTTAGGATCCATATCATCAATAGCTTTCTTCCTGGCTTCTTTAGCCTACATAAGTTTGTGGAAACATTGAATACAAATGCAATAAATCTCTTGTGAATAAAACAAATAGTTCCCATGATTGTGAACCTGTTTCAGCTCTCTCTTCCTTTCTCTAACCTTCTCCTTCAGGAACTCCTATATCAAATAAATGCGGCAGCAAAACTGTAAGTATAGGACACAATTGTAACCACTTCCCTAAGATTATCTTAGCCACAGATTAAGTACAAAATAAATCCAGTACCTTGAACTTTTCTTTCTCGCCCTCTGGCAGGCTACCTTCTTGAGCTTTCTGATCTGCAAAATCCTGCATTGCAAGACAATCATTAAAGTGATCCAACACAGATGCACTTTCATAGGTAACAACTCTAGAATATTAAGCGGAACAAAACAAATTTCAACACAAACCTCATAGTCATCCATCTCCCAGTCGAACTCATCTACTATCTGCAGCAAGCAGCATAAAGTAAACACAGTGATGCATCACAACAATCTATACCTATATGAAATCAAAACTCATGCATAAATTAGGAGGCATCAAATACAATAATGTTGGAAGGACCAACTAATAAAATTGTTAAAGTGTAAGCCATGGTGAGGCAGTGAGATTTATTGGAACTTCACACAATACAGGGAAACTTCAAAAACCCAAACCTTCCATTTCAGTTTTAACCAATTAGATAGTACTCCTCACTGAAATAAATAAGGAATCTTACCGGTGGTTCTAGAGGATATAAGAAATTGATAACAGTGTCATCCTCGTCTTCAAGAGGTTGCAGTGGCATATAGTCTGCAGAGATGATAGACAAGGTTCATACACAAATGAGGAGATTACTCAGCAAAAAAAAAAAAGAACATGAAACTGCCATACATATTTAAACTAAGACTTACAGACTTATAATTAATTAGTAGAATAGTTTGAGGATGTGTGAATATGCAAGAGCACAGGTAGGGCTTATCAGGGTTCAGTGGGATTATTTCAAATGACTGCCTGTGTTGTTTTAGGAGGTGATGGCCTCAGCCACCTAGACGCGTTCCTAAGCACCACCATCCCACCTAGCTTATGATTTCTGCCTAAGTTTAGGTGGTCATTGCACGCTATATGCCACCTCAACACTTTCCAAAGGGATTTTTATAACAAAACATGCTTGGACACTTTACAATATGACTACAAAACAAGCACAGCCTTCATATTACAGAAGTTAATTTCAAGCCATAAACAGCAAAACAATCAGCCAACTAAGTAGAAACTAAAGAGTTTAGAAGACACTATGTTTCTTCGTGGCCACATTATTCAACTGCCATTCCAATGAATTAACTGACATAGAGATTAAACTTACAAGGCATGCAGTAATCAAACTTCTTGACTCTCTCAATTTTGAGATGCTTCAGCGCAGACCTACAAAAGGTACAAAACCAGATAACTTGAACCAGTGGTAACAACAGCAGTGCTTAAAAAAGGAAATATAACACAACCATGGATGAACACAAATATAAATCCTAAAGCATCAAATTCCATAACCATAAATTCATATTACTAACCTTCGCTGCGTGCATCCGAGAGTGAATATTTTTGTTTTCAAACTGTCAATCCTGCTAAGCCTACAGAGAAAGCAAAGCCAAAGCTAGAAACATGAGTCGCAATGACTTCGGAGTTAGGAGGAGAAACAATAAACAGCAAATATCATTCAACATGATAATACAGAAGTACCGGTCCTCAAGAGGGACATAAGGCACCCATGCCATCTTCATCTCCTTCATTGGCACGATTTCCTCATTTTCTCTTTGGACGGAGTTTATGCCAATTTTGTCTGATGGAGGGAAAGGGCAGTCTACCTGTAAAATAAAAGAGTTCAAGTGTTAAATGAGACCCACACCACCCAGAGATAGATAGCAAAATATTTGACCCATAAACAAATTGTTTGATCGAGCCATCATAAACTACAAATATAAAAAGCTACACTTGTCACTGCATTTTAGAGTCAAAACACTAATGAAAAGAAAAATATCACCAGCTAAAAACTTTTATCTGGACAGCACGAATATTGTTAAAGAACAAAAATGATTTAAGGCACTAAATCTGCCTACCAAAATATATTGGTAATATCAATGGACAACATGGTTTTCAAGGTGACAAGGTGAGACGTGACGAGCCACTCATATGAGTCTAGGCAACGCATAGGCGGCCACAAGGCGAGACAAGACGACGTCTTACCAGTATAACAAATAGGAAAATAGCAGCAAGCAATAGGCAAGAAAAAGAGAAAAAAAAAAGGAAAAAGAAAAACCAGAAAAGGGCAAATGTAAAGAGAAGTACTTGGCCCAGCCCAAGAGTGTGTCCTTATCCCTTCTCAGGTCATCTCTTATCTCACGGACCAGGTGCAGCGCCGCCGCAAGCATCACTCCTTCATGCAGGCGCTGCACTGCCGCACCTCCCTGCTTCATGTGCGCAGATGCAGCGCCGCCGCATCTCCCTCCCATCACGCAGGTACAGCACCGCTGCATCTCGTCCCTCATGGCTCACGCAGGTACAGCGCCACCCTCCCTCCCTCACGCTGCTCTTGGCTGCGTGCGCTCAGCTCCTTACCAACCTCTTGCTGCTGCTCCCTCAGATCCCCATCTCGATCAACCGCCGCCTCCGCCGCAGGTGACTCAGGCAGCGCCGGATTTGGTGGGGATGAGCGAGGAGGTAGCTGCATGGCCTCTCCCTGTCATTTTCCTCTGCTTTTGGCTAGGCGTTGGGGACGCTTTACTCCCTGCGAGTGTGTCGACGACTAGGAAAACCATGATGGACAAGGTAGATTAAATCTCCTGACTTTTATTTACTTTCCAATCAACGTTGTGCAGTTGATAGTACTAAATACAAATTGGAAACAACACCCACCCACCAAAGATGGTATGAATTGTTTGCTAATGCAAAAGTACAAACAAAAATTCTTAATTGTTTAGCTGGCATATCTATGACTTAGATGAGTAGATTTTTCATGTCCAGCAGTTATGTGGTTTGCTTCTATGGCTAGCAGCTAGCTGGTAAACCCAGCAAGTGTACGGTGAACATTATTTGCTTTCAATAAAAGCAGAGTTATCCCGTGAGGGAGAAAGGGCTAGGTGTGGAACTACAGGGGTCGTTTTCAATAGGCGTGTTTCTAATAGCATGTTTTAGAACTCAAAATCGTGGAATAAATATACACACAGGATAGTTGTCCAGCAAACATGGTAGACAAGAACTTACAACAACTACGATTGGAATAAGCACTATCTTTGATTCTCCATTAACATCCAGAAGTTGGGCTGCATGACAACAGGAGCCAATCAGTTTTGTATAGAACAATATTCAGCAGGCTCCTAAAACTAGTAAGCAAATGAAACAGATGGCCTGTACTAAAATCCAGTTAGAATTGTGAAATTTGCTAAACTAATAGCTCTTCAAGATTACATTGAGATTAAAATTAGCCAAGATAGCACTGGTGCAAATATCACAAAGATTAACAAACATACGTCAGGGAATAATGGCAGCAAATTAATTTTAGAAAGTAGCTGAAAGCGAAGCGCACTTACGCTCGGTGCTTCCAAACATATAAACTGTCTTCCCATGAAGCTCTCCCCCTTCTTCTAAGGCTTTCTGTTCACCAACAACAACCACATATCATCATAAAGGAGGAACTAATAAGCACTCAAAAAGTAAAGATTAACTTTGATCATCATGCCTCTAGATTTTCAAAGCTCCACTTGAACTCCTTTATCTTATCAATGTTTTCCCACTGCAGATAATATGGCAAGTTATATGAGTTGTAAAGTAAAACTAGCAAACATGCCCGTGCAACGGGAGAAATATAAATTTATTAAATATTCATGCTTAATTTTTATATTATTTATGTGTTGATATAGAGTTATATGGAACATAAGCCAAGCTATCACTCACCACAAAGTCTGTGATTAGTCGATGACAAACATCAATGAACCCATAATAACATATTTATTATTTAATTTTTATGTTTGCCAAAAAATAAATACAAAATAAAAAAGAAAAAAGTCACGTACTAAAGGACGAGCATGTGAAAATCTTTTTAATAAGTAAGCGTGTAAGCGTATAAGCTACTGCTACTGCTACTGCTACTGGTGTTACTGGAGATAATTACGTGTTTGTTCTACTACTGCAACCTGACTTGTGCTCCTAAGCAATAATATGAAACTCGTGCGGTACATTGCCGTGGTCGCCTGGTCGGTCCAGTGGTATACGATGACGAATGCTGACGGAGCCATGCATGCATGACGCTGGCGCCGCCTATGCCTATACGGGCTACAGCCGACGCCGGACGCAGGTGGCGGCAATCGACAGGCAGCTTGTATGGGACGAATATGCAACGGGAAGCGGGCGACCGTCGTTGACGAGGTTATATGCAGCGCCGGAACTTGCGACGGTCCACCAGGGTCACCGAAAGCTGAAGAAGCTGCAGCGCACATGGATGCCCTTGATCGCGCACTCCACCCCCGTCGCCCGCCAAGACTGGTTCACCACGCCCACCTTTTGTACCCGGCACCCCCGCCGATAAATGGCGATGTCCTCCGCTCCCGCACCCTCGCCCATCCGGCAATGGCGGCGGTGAGGGAGGCGGAGGCAAGCTGCACGGCCAACCAGGTCGATGCAACGATAGCAGCCTTCATTGTCAAGCCGGCCGGTCGACGATGAAAAGGGACAAAAGGAGTTGAGTTGAACAGAAAGCGGCCACAAGAACGAAGAGTCGAAGACCAGTCTACCAGATACGTTGTCACGCTGTGTTATTGCAAACTCCAGGAGCTTGGGGCAATATTTATACAAAGAAAAATACTTCACTTCCATAAACAATTAGTAATGTACTACGAGTCTAAATATATCTGTATCTCTATTGTTTGCCAAAGGCGGTGACTGAAGGCTTCCTTAATTAAGAACACGATTCTGGATTCAATTCAATGTATCCACGTTAGGACACACGGGTACGTTGGTGACTCGGTTTAAGGGAGAGAGGCGACGACCTCTCCTTTACTACTCCCTCCTGGATTGCCATCGGTATAAAGATGTTGGACATAAAAACAGAAAACTAAACAAAACTGAATCAATCTCTTAATTGGATGAAAAAAAAAGGACGAAAAAAGAGGTGAACCAAAAAAATTGGCTGAAAGTTTTGCCTCTTTATTATTAGGTATAGATATAGATATGTGAGCTATGTCCAAATGCGGATCACTAACATATACACTACCAGTACAAATTAAGGAAGGCAGGGATGGGAGCAAACCTCGGTCCCAACTGGGAAAGCAGATAACCATAGATCCTCCTGAACATAGCAACAAATCATTAGCCAGAATGCACGTAAAGTAAATACAGTCAAACACAATCTAATCGTTAATGATAATTTACAAAAATAATGCCAACATGCAAGAAAAATGCTTCTAAAGCCATCGTGTTCTAATTCCAGTGGTAACCGTACATGGTTCTGAAGCCTTATATATATCAGCCACAACCAATGGACAGAAGAAAAATGTTGACCTATCAAACTGCACTTATTGCAAAACACACAGATTTGAAAATTTTCATCGATAACGAATTCCTAACACCGCAGTAGTGCATTGCGATTTCACACTCAGATGGGGAGAATCCAACAGTAAAACCCAAGTATAATCCTACATAACCATGGAATGCCACATTTGAGCATCACCAGCGGCAGAATGGAGCCATCATCCCCATCTTTTTTCGACCAATCAAAGCACTGGAAATCTTGCCGCTACAGCAGCACTCGAAAGTGAAGCCGCCCGCGAGCTAATCAGATCAGGACCAAACGAACTACTCGGGGATACCAAAAACCTAACCCGAGCCAGGCCATCCTAGAAAACAAACTCACCAGGTTCCTTTTCTCGGGGAAGTAATCCGTCTCGGGCTTGGGCTTGGGCGGCGCCTTGACGCGCTTCCCCCCCCCCCCGGTTGGCTGCTCCGTCGCCGCCGCCTCCGGCTTGCTCGAAGCAGCGGCGGCGGCGGCCTCCGGCTCGGCCGAAGCAGCGGCGGCCGCCTGGGACTGGGACGCCGTGCGCTTCTTACCCCTCGGGCGCGCCATCACTCACGGCTGCTAGGGTTAGGGTTGCGGCTAGCGTCTGGATTGAGCGCTGTGAGAGGGTGGCGTCGGTAGTAGATTTGGGGTGGGCGTGGAATCAACGCTACACAAATTTGAAGGGGAGAAGGAAGGAGAGAGGGGAGGGAGGCGGCGCAGGCGCGGGCGGGGGCCGGGGCTCGTGGCTTTGGCCTGCCGCCTGCCTGTGGATGTGCGTTCGGTGGGCTGCAGTAGCCGTTGAATCCCACACGCGGCCCAATTCTGGGCCGTCCGATGTTTGTCGAGAGGGTGCGGGATGAGGTGCCACACGAGAGAGAGCACGCGTGGAGAAAATGCTTTTGGGCACTGCTGGAGATCTGCGTCGTTTGGCAGCGAGATTCAAATTAAGTGCGGATGACACGTGGGCTCCACCTGTTAGGCTGTTATTGATCTCTCGATTCACCCGGTTCAGGTACAGTCAGGCCGGGCTACCAACTGTGTTTGTGCTTGTATGGGCTAACTTTGGGCCGTTCCTTCTCAAACTTAAGTGTTCACAATCACTGTTTTCTCGCAGGTCGGCCCATCACCTTTTTTATTTGTCTAGTCACTTGAGAGCGCAGGGCCTGCCTTTACGGTTCAAGTCAGTAGCAAAGTTGTTAAAAAAATCAGTAGCAAAGTTGAAAGGCAAAAGATTTTCTAGACAATTATAGAAATAGGTCTGTATTCATCTCTTGTGCCCATAAGAATCAGACCACTTATTTTAAAATTGTATAAACACACAAATGTCCCACCAAACCTTAATTCTAACTTTACAAGACCATCTGAAAGAAGAACAAATCATTGCCTGCCTCTAGCACCTACCTTGGAGAATATGTTGAATATTTGGATTCACTTGCACCCTTTGGTGTAACAGGTGTGTTCTTGGTTTATTTTAATTAAAACGTGTAAACAACTCCAATTCTTATAAGTCAGTCATATTACCGAGTACATTGTTGCACGTCCTATCAGTAACACCGTACCACTTGTGAAAAATACGATGGATGCCTTGGGGGTTTAATTCTAGAGAAATTTAATATGTAAGAGATTATAGAATAGGTGTTAAATTGTTCCATTCTTGGAGAGAAACACACAATTTGCTTCAGTTCCAATTCATCTTGCTAAAGTGTTTTTGGTTAGAATAACATCCTTTTAGTAACAAAAAATAGCAGTACCTTTAGTCACCAAACTTTATGAAAAAAAACTATGTTCCTTTATTGACAAGATATCTATACATGGAGTTACAGAGCATCTCTCCTACTTGTGGTAGTTCGCTGCTCAAAGACCTTGCTACTAGGTGTTACCAGTCTAGTATAGTGAAAGATTGTTGCAACGGTGTTTTGTTTTTGTTGAACTATAGTAAACATAATATTGGGACTTCAGCATGGCTCTTCTAAGGGAGTGTGGGGATTGCTCCCCCAGGTATCCTCGGACGATGGGCTTGGGCCGAGCAGCTAGGCAAGGCCCAGTGTTGACACCTGTTAGCGTCAACTTTTACTAGGGCTTTTTACCCGATGGACAACAAGATAACACACTAGTCTAGGGCTTTATCTGACAAATTCCACGAGTTTTGCATATTCTGTAATTTTCAGGGTGATTTCCAGAAAAGCTGAAAAAGAGGGATTCTAACGCAAAATAACCACGAAACTTATCCGCCACGAAGGACATCACGGGAAGACTCAGGAAGACTCCAGAAGACACCGGAAGGAGCGAGGGGGCCAGAGGCCGCCAGGTGGGGCCGGCCGGCCCCACCATGGCGCCGGCGGCGGCGCCTGTTAGGGGTTTGGCTCCCCCTTTCCGGAATGTTCCTCCACCACCTCCAAGGATGCATCTCGGCCCTACGTTACGTCGGTTTGATTCTGCGGCGCACGCCAAGCATCCCACCGGACTATAAATATGAGGGTAGACCCCCCCCGGAGAGAGCCAATTCATTATTCATCAAGGTCTCAAGCCATCAAGCATCAAGAGCCTTCAAGTTCATCAAGAGCCTTCTAGTTTATAGGATTAGCTAGCTAGATTAGAAGTAGAGGAGATCTAGTTCTTCATCGGATCTGGAGCCCCCGGCGTCCGGGCCGAGCGCGAGAGTTCGGTAATAGATCTAGTTCTTAATTACTTTATTGTATTCATTATTCAGATTAGGGAGACTTTACTCTAAATATATTCATATGTTCTTAATTGCAATAGTCATTGTCTACTTTGATTATATGTCTAGTTTAGTTACTTGATCTTATTTAATTCATGTAATTGCTCGTATAGCGTTTATCCATATGTACAATGGGTAGATGATAGGCGATATGTAGACGTGGTGTCTAGATGTTTTGTTTATCTGCGAATGCACCCCGATATGCCGGGGCGTGTGGTAGTCAAGTGGGTGACAGCTACGTTAGTTCCCTCCGTAGTCCACCCCCGTATGTAGGACTAGCATGGGCACGGTCGCGAAGGAGGTGACTTAGGTCTTAATACCCTCATTAGTTGATGCCTCTTTACATGCAATGATGATTTAGGGTTGATTTAGCAATGATTACTAGATGTAGTTGCACTAATTAGAGTTATTCAACCGACGTAGTTATAGACCTATCTCCGTAGTTTATCCAATGGCTAGCTATGATTATGACTAGTAAGATGCTCTGATGATTATCTTTAATTATGATATTTGATGATTATGCTATCACCCGCATTTATCTTTATTTATCTTGTGACCTCTGCCTATTATAAGTAGAGTATACGACTTAGGTAGTATCGTTTATCATGTCCACATAGTTTCGCATCAATATGACAATAATAGTTTATTACATAGCTTTCCCAGAGGTATAATTATAAATCGACAACCCGAGAGACTTCCCTAGATAAAATGCTACAACGGTATAATTATCTGTCCACTTGCGTAACCCATTAGTTTACATTTATATCTTATTCATATATTTTATCTGCGCCTAGTCACAATAGTACAATATAAATCTATGTTAATTTCCTAGCAATATAATTGGGGATGACAACCTACTTCATGTTTAGGAATGTTAGTAATTCAAGAGTGACTAGTTGCTAATGACAAGTAATTATATACCAACCATTTCTGGGGTCATTGCTAGGAGTAGGGTTTATCTCGCTTTTTTAGTAGTGACGTTAGAAATGCCAACAAGCATTTTTTTTTGCCGTTGCGGGAAGGCACAATAAACTTAGAACATATTGATGACCTATATACACATGGATAAAGTCATGTTACCAATCGATCTCTAACTCTATCGGGTACACCCTTCGTTGTTATCATTTTCTTATCTTATGCGGGGTGATGAATGAATGGTTTTTCTCTTCCAAAGAACTTTACCGACGATCCGGAGAAACTCCTTAGAAGGAAAAGGCTTGCGAAATAAGGGAGAAATTCGAGTCACCATCAAGAACACCCTTTCTTTGCTCAAGCTAACTCTTCGAGGAGCCAGCTCAACACCGGAAGAAGAATTCGAAGAAGAAGTAGAAGAACAAGCGTAAGAGTATTTAGGTGAAAACCTAGCTCCCGTGTTTGAAGACATGGCCGAGAAGTCATCATGCGAGAGTTCTCTGCCCCAACAACAACAAAACATCCGGACTGGACCAAAATCAACACTGGGGAGAATGGATTCGAGCTCAAGCCCGCTCTCATCACCATGGTTCAAGCCAGACCAATTCTATGGAAAAGGACATGAAGATGCAAGTGCACACTTACAACACTTTCTAGAAATCTGCGGCACCTTCACTATCGGAGGAGTATCAAAAGATGCTATCTTACTCCGTCTTTTCCCGTTCTCATTATTGGGGAAAGCCAAGCGGTGGTTCTACATCAACAAAGATAAGCACACTACATGGGACCTATGCTCGATTGCTTTCTTGGCAAAATTCTTTCCCTACTGACCAAGACCAATGCTCTGCATGGGAAGATTTCAAGTTTCCAAAAACAACATGATGAATAATTCAATGAAGCATGGGAAAGATTCCGTAACTATATTGAAGACCGTCCTCATCATGGGATAGAGGAGTGGCTATTAATGCAGACTTTCTATCATGGGCTTATCTCTAGCACCCGTGAGTCTATTGATCTTTGCAGTTGGGGGAGCTTTCACGTCACTAAAGCTCGGCCGATGCTAAAGCACTTCTCGAGAAGATGGCCTCAAACTCAACATGCAATGAAGAACGTACTCAACCTCGCAAGAAGGGAGGAGGAATCCATCATCTCAAGGAAGCCGACATGGTCACTTTGCTAATCTAGACCTCATCATGAAAAAGCTCGATATCGAGAAGAAGGAAGTCATGCACGTCAATGATTCCCATATGACATGTGAAGAATGTGGAGACTACGGGCACTCACCGGTGTCGGTTGCCCTACACCGCAAGAGGATGTGAACTTCATCAACAATAACACCTACTATCGTCCTCGGCAAAATCAAGGGTGGAATCAACAACCTCGACCGTGTAATTACCAAGGTAACAACCAAGGTAGCAACTTTAATAATTATAACCTTCCGCCTTTGAGAGAATTAGTTACTAGTCAATCCAAACTACTAGATCAAATGACTAGGAAGCTAACATCAAATGATAAAACTTTGGAAAACATACATGCTAGAATGGATACTTTTGCTTCGCCATAAAGAATCAAAGATAGCTTTAATAAAATGTTAGAATCACAATTAGCTCGGTTAGGCTGCTGCTTTGTTCCTCCACTAGAGAAAGGCAAGATTCCAGGCCAACCGGAAGATTTAGAAACTGCTAACCTTGTTGATATTCATAATGCAACCCAATATCATATTGAGCTGCGGATGTACAAGTGGATTGACCACTCTCTACCGAGAAAGATGGGAGACCCCGGAAGACCTGTTATTCCTATCTCCATAGGATGCCACAGTTTTCCGAGAGGCTATCTGTGACTTCGGCGCAAGTGTCAACATCATGCCCAAGGTAATTTATGAGAAAATATTAAATGATCCCCCGTTGTACACAAACATGCGCTTGCGGCTTGCGATCAGTCCATTTGCTACCCCGAGGGAGTACTAGAAGAAGTTGTTATTAGAGTGGGGCGGTCATATGTCCCAGTTGACTTCGTGGTCATGGAGACAGGGAGTAGATGAGAAGGCACCCATCATTTTGGGCCGACCATTCCTATGCACAACAAAAGCCATCATCTATGCGGAGTTTGCCAAGATCGTCCTGTCCATCAAAGACAAGAAGGAGAGATTCACATTCAAGAACCGCATCCCGAAAAGCTCCTGCAGCCCCCCGAAGCAATTTCAGCAACAAGAAGAGCAAGAATAGCAACCAATGCCAAAGAAGAAGAACAATAGAAACAACGAGAAGATGGAGGAGGACCAAGCATGCACCTGAGGAGACGACTCAACTAATCACTGCTCTCAACACAAAAAACGATCACAGATTACCCAAGCCATTTCCAATCAAGAGAGGTGATCCAGGTGTCCCAATCATTGAATGCACTATCAAAGACACCACCTTTCCTCACACCGCCTCACGACAACGGATCGGTCGCAACGTAATGTCAAAGCGGTATATGATGAATTATTTAATTTACCTTTATACCCAACATGTATTCGATTCTGATGATGGCGGACCAATCACTAAGGTTCCCCTGAAGGAATAGTCAAGGATGTCATGGTAAGAATTCAAGGACAATATATACCTGCAGATTTTCTAGTCCTTGACATGTAGGGGAGACGATGATTCCCCGATCCTCTTGGGAAGACCGTTCCTCTACATCGCTAACGCCAATATCTACATTGGGTCCGGACAAATCCACTTCAACCTACCTACCGAAAGGTACGCTGTCAATTTAGAACATTAAATAACCATGAGCAGGCTAGAAAAGCAACACAACAGAGAAGACGCCAAGCACACCGTCGGCTGCTTTCAGCCCTCACTGTGGGATGGGAAGACTTTCTTCCGGCAAGATCGTGAAATATGAAGATCGCTTCCCGCAGCAAGAAGAGAACAAACAAGCACCTCATTTGGAGTAGCCGGGTAGAAGAAGTCGAAAGGATGGACCAGATCGCCAAGGAAGAAAAAAGGAGATCTTAGCACGATTAGAAGCATGGGAGAAGGAAAACAAAGATGAAGAGCAAGAGTTAGAAGAGAAAGAAACAAAAGAGACCGAAACAAGATGGAAGGAGGCACACGACGCATCACCGCAAGATGGGGAGTTGACTGAGGTTACCTCGGGGCGATGAACCCACTGAGTAAGTGCTCACTCTGTCTAAGTCTTGTCGGTAGACTTTAAATTCCGTACCCTAGCCATAAGGTCAGAATGGTAGCTATCCCATTAAATGCATTAGTAAACTCAATTTATTTAGTAGCATTATCTGTTCACATATTAAAAAATAAAAATATTTATTGCATTATTCATGGCATCATAAAGCTCCATATGGATACCCTATGGCATTTTCCGAAGGAATACCCACTGTGGTGGCATAAAAATAGAAATAACAAAAAAAATTAAATAAATAAATATATATAGCATTCATATTTAATTCTTGCATCTTAAAAAAATGGAATCCTGCTTAAATTAGACAACATAAAAATAACTCATAAAGGTAATCAATTACTCTTTGGCTGACTGCTAACCCATTATTCAATTCGAGCCTCGAGTTTTAGTTTCTTGTGGAGTAATTATGCAGGAACAACATTATAGCGAGGAGGGACTATCGGTGGTAACCACCGGGTTCGCTATTAGCTGGTCCGCTCTAAAAGGAATCTACACCGGATATTGCGATCATCAAGCTTGGGGAGGAGCATCCCCTAGTTATCGGTGACTACACCTAAGCGATTTTTGAGTCTACTTTATATAATCATAAAATACCAAAAATATGTAGGCACATGAAGGTCCACAAGGTCATAGAGTCTTTTTTTTGTTAGGAGTTTAATTTAAAACTATAAAAAGATATATAACTAATAAAACCAAATAAATATTTAGTTCTATATTTATTAGAGTATAATTAGTCCAGGCTAGAGCTATTAAAATCGATGAACACTAAAATTGTTTTGGATGTGATGAATAGTTGCTCTGTTATAATGCTTACTAAAGTACCTACTTGCCAAACTTAAAATCTCCTTGGTTCTAAGCATTGTTGTTTTAATTGGAGAATTTATTCTGAACCATTAATTGTGGAGGTATAAGCTTGCGCTAAGTCTTGGTAGTTGATTGATATGATTCATAAAGGTTGAGCTGCTGTTTATCTTCTTCCTAGCATTACTAAGTTTTGGAGATTTTGTTTTTAAAAAAAATCTAAAAAAATACATCTAAGCCAAATTAATATCTTAGAGGATAGGAAAACCCTTTCACATCTAAGCTGCTTGCTTTGCATTGAGTTCAGTCAACCTGTGTTGTATACCTTATGAGAGTCTTGTCATGCTTTTAAAACCAAGAATCATTTGCACACTCCAGTTCACATATGCATTATTCCTACTTCAAGGAGTAATTGCAATCATTCACCATACTTCCATACATATTTATTATAAAATGTTCACCTCCTACACTTGGGAGAGGACGCAAAATATACACACACCCCTATAGGAATAACCCCTGTCCTTAATGCTCTAAGTCCTGATTATATCTCTCGATTCATTTATTGTATTCAAAGGATACATGTGGCTATGCAAAATGAAGAAAAGAAAGCAAGGAAAAGAAAAAAAAAGAAGAAGAAAGAAAAAGGGAGTAAAAGATGGACAAGTGTCCCAAAGAATAAAAAAACAATGGGTACTAGATGCCCGCCTCCCTGAATAAAAAGAAATAATAAAGATAGCCCATGTCTTTCCTGAGAAAGATTTTAAAAGAGAGTCATTCCCAAAAAGAGCAAAACTAGAAATAGGAGTTAGCCATAAATAACACATATGCACCCATCCACCATATTCCATACACATGCACATCTTGGTTTGATTGTATGCCTCGATTCTCTGTGGATCCACTAGTTGACTTTACAATACGTGTTTTGCAAGTATGCCTATCCTTGTTAATGCCAATCCTATAAGCTCCACTATATATACCTTTAGCTATAGGGGGCATAACAACATTAACGCCTCAAGAGAGACCCACAAATACCACATACATTGAGAGACTTGAGGGTGTCATACAATTAAGCTCTGAGTTTTATTTTGAAAACCTATCAAAAACTTCAGAATGTTAGTATTGCAAAGAATTTGAGACATAGCACTTAGCTTAATTGTTCTATCTTTCGATTGCTCAAGACTTATGCAAAAGCCGTGAAACCCCACATTACAGGTGAAATGAGTAAGTTTAAAGATTAGAGCATATATTGTTTGATCCGGAGGAAATTTTGTTTGAAAGCATGTGTACTTTGGAAAGTATAATGATATTGTAGCAACTCCTGATCCAAATACGATATCAACTAGACTTGGTGTGTTTGCCAAGGGACCGGCAAAAGGTAAAGCTTGGGGGGGTATTGTTGACATCTGTTAGCGTCAACTTTTACTAGGGCTTTTTACCCGATGGACAACAAGATAACACACTAGTCTAGGGCTTTATCGACAAATTCCACGAGTTTTGCATATTCTAATTTCGGGGTGATTTCGAGAAAAAGCCGAAAAAGAGGGATTCTAACATAAAATAACCACTAAACTTATCCGCCACGAAGGACATCACGGAAAGACTCGGGAAGACTCCGAGAAGACAGGAAGGGAGCGAGGGGGCCGATACATTAGGGGTTTGGCTCCCCCCTTCGGAATGTTCCTCCACCGCCTTTCTCGGCCCCTACGTTACGTCGGTTTGATCCTACGGCGCACGCGCATCCCACCGGGACTATAAATATGAGGGTAGAGCCCCCCCACGGAGAGAGCCAATTCATTATTCATCAAGGTCTCAAGCCATCAAGCATCAAGAGCCTTCAAGTTCATCAAGAGCCTTCTAGTTTATAGGATTAGCTAGCTAGATTAGAAGTAGAGGAGATCTAGTTCTTCATCGGATCTGGAGCCCCCGCGTGCTGGCTGGAGCGCGAGAGTTCGGTAATAGATCTAGTTCTTAATTACTTTATTGTATTCATTATTCAGATTAGGGAGACTTTACTCTAAATATATTCATATGTTCTTAATTGCAATAGTCATTGTCTACTTTGATTATATGTCTAGTTTAGTTACTTGATCTTATTGAATTCATGTAATTGCTCGTATAGCGTTTATCCATATGTACAATGGGTAGATGATAGGCGATATGTAGACGTGGTGTCTAGATGTCTTGTTTATCTGCGAATGCCCACGATATGCTTAGGGACGTGTGGTAGTCTGCGTAGGTGACAGATTACGTTAGTTCCTCTGTAGTCCACCCCCCGTATGTAGGACTAGCATGGGCACGGTTAGAAGGAGGTGACTTAGGTCTTAATACCCTCATTAGTTGATGCCTCTTTACATGCAATGATGATTTAGGGTTGATTTAGCAATGATTACTAGATGTAGTTGCACTAATTAGAGTTATTCAACTGACGTAGTTATAGACCTATCTCCGTAGTTTATCCAATGGCTAGCTATGATTATGACTAGTAAGATGCTCGATGATTATCTTTAATTATGATATTTGATGATTATGCTATCACCCGTATTTATCTTTATTTATCTTGTGACCTCTGCCTTTTGTTATAAGTAGAGTATACGACTTAGGTAGTATCGTTTATCATGTCCACATAGTTTCGCATCAATATGACAATAATAGTTTATTACATAGCTTTCCCAGAGGTATAATTATAAATCGACAACCTGGAGACTTCCCTAGGTAAAATGCTACAACGGTATAATTATTTGTCCGCTTACGTAACCCATTAGTTTACATTTATATCTTATTCATATATTTTATCTGCCTAGTCACAATAGTACAATATAAATCTATGTTAATTTCCTAGCAATATAATTGGGGATGACAACCTACTTCATGTTTAGGAATGTTAGTAATTCAAGAGTGACTAGTTGCTAATGACAAGTAATTATATACCAACCATTTCTGGGGTCATTGCTAGGAGTAGGGTTTATCTCTGCTTTTTAGTAGTGACGTTAGAAATGCCAACACCCAGCCCCTGAAGACGACGCCGAGTGGCGCATGCAACTCCTTGGAATGCGGCGCAAGGATCGGAGAACAAGATTGATCCGCCCGGATCAGTAGATGGACAAGTTACCTTGTGAAACTTGATCTCCCGATCGGCAAATTGATACGCTGATCGGGAAGATCGGATCTGATTGATCCTGTAACCCTGCCCCCCGGCTATATAAGGCGGACAGGGACCCCCCTCAAAACAGATTTCCTCTCACCATAAACAACCACCAGAACACAGGACTAGGGTTTTACGTCATCCTGACGGCCTGAACCTGTCTAAAACCCATGTCTCGTGTTACTTTCTTGCTCTTGATCTAGCGCACCTCACCACCCTCGATCTCATCTACTACCTCGGGTACCCCCCTTGGTAGGCTGCCGACCAGATATCGTCGACAGCTGGCGCGCCAGGTAGGGGCCCGCTACTGATCCGTCGTTGAGCAAGATGGTTACTCCCACTGCTTTTGATCTCTCCGTTGTGTCCGGCATGACCTTCACCGTCGGATCCATTACGTGGACCGTCACCGCCGAGCACGCCCGATGGGGAGGACGTCCTGTCCCAGACCCCACCTCGCGTGGTCGGGGACACCTCGGCTCGGCCGGACAAGCCCAAAAGCGCCTCAAGCGAAACCCCGATGGTCCCTCCTCCGGCTGCGGCGCCCAGCGTGCGGCCTCACCGAAAGGAACCCGGTCAACGTCGGCGATCTGGTTGAACTCATCGATCGGGTCAACGGAGGTTTGCATGAGTGCATCGTGCTCGCCGAGACCACGCTTCGCCCAACCCCGGCGAGAACCCGCCCAACGGTCGGGTTGGCGACCCGCACGCCGCCCCGCGTCGGGCACCACGCCGACCCGATCACCCGCCGCCAAAGGGTAGCGGCCATACGGTCGAGACCCACCGGCCCCGTCGCTTTGGCCGTTACGGTGAACACCCCACGGGATCTCGGCTCCGGTGGTTGGGGGAGACTTCCTTGACATCCCAACCGCTCGGCGGGCGTCGATCCATCACCCGAACCCCTCGGAGGAACAAACCTAGACCCATTAGCAACTATGCCATTCGATGCCGAGAACTCCCTTGAGGCACCTACCGGGAGGCGGCAAACGGCGCTTTGCCGACCCGGTCCATTCAGCCCGGCATCGGCGGTTTCTCCATCGCCCGACCGTCAACATGGTCGGCTTCGCTGCGGGAAGGCGAGGCGTCCACGCACCATCTGGAAAAGCGGCCCGGCTCGGACTCCGGCGACTCCCAGTCCGGATCTAGAAAGCGTCGTCGTCGTAGTAGCGGGCGGACCCTTCCGGCGAACTCTCAACCCTCCCGGTATGCCGGCGCATATCTACATGCTCGGGCCATCTCACCCGATGAGAGGTCGCCGGCCAAAAACGGAAGGAGCACCGCCCGACCCCGAGGCACGCAACGCCGGCCGGGTTCAACGCCGTGCGACATACGAGGACCAGGCAACAACGCATTATCCGAGACGCCCACGGGTCTGGGCGACACCTTTACCGAACCTGGCCGACGAGTTCGTTTACAGCGACGAGCAGATCGTGGCGCCCACTCCCGGCGCCAACCTCGCCGTCGCCGCTAACGAACTTGAAGCTCTTGGCCCGAGCCCTCGGGGTAAACCGGGCTAAAGCTTTCATTAAGGCAGCGCAGGTCAGTCAACAGGATCCGGGAGATGCCATGCAGGTCGTCCACCTCGGGTCAAAGTCGCCATCGGTCGGGTAGATCCCGACGGTCTCGCCCGGCCGGGACAATGATGTTGAGATAGTCCGGCGGCCGGCGCAATGGGGGTGGCAACAACCCGCCAAACCCATCCGTCAACCGGCCGCCGCCTCCGGGACGCCGGGCAATTATCAACGCCAATCGGGGCGCCCAGCGACATCATCAACGGCGAGAAGGGCGGGCAGCTTATGAAGGCTGAGATGGAGCGCCCGACGCCGTTTTGACGTCGAACACGGCGCACTGATAGCGGCAACACCGACGATTGAAGGTCCCAAACCTCTCTCGGCCCGACTGCGCTCTCATCGGTGGCCCACCAACTTCCGGATCCCCGGAACAGTCGAGCCCTAAGATGGCAAGGCTAATCCCGGCGGTGGCTCCAGGGCGTGCGCCCCGTAGCGATCGCGACAGCCGGAGGATCGGAGGACACCATGGCCAACTACACGCCCGTCATGCTTGCCTCCCCAGTCTTGGCCCGGTTCCACGGGCCTTGAGGAGAACTCCATCGACAATTGGGCGCGGCTCCGCAAGCTCTTCGTGAACAATTACATGGCCACATGCGATCGCCGGAGCTACACGCCACGACTTGGAGAGGCGGCTCAACGCCGAATGAATCCCTCCGAGAGTACATTCGCCGCTTCTCCACGTTGCGCACCAGCGTGGCCAACGTCAACGACACTGACGTTATCACCGCCTTCATCCGGGGCCTCCTTTACAGCAAGGCCCTGCGAGAAAAACTCCACGGGGAAGCGTCCGGAGACAATCGGTGAGCTGATGAAAACCGCCGACTCCTATGCACAAGGAGAAGAAGCCGAAGGACACCACGGGGGACCTCGTCGCAGGGAAAGAGGCCCCTACCTCCTCCCCCGCCGATGGGAGTCTCACGTGTCGGCGACCGCTTAGCGCCCGACCAGCGGGGGCCACGGGCCCCAGCATCGGCGGGATAACCGCGACCGCCCGAGGCGATTCAGCGGCCGCCAAGACGACGGCGTCAACAATGTCAAAACCCGAGTCAAGCGCAATCTCGACGCCGAGTTCGACAAGATCCTGGATCAACCCTGCCCGATCCACAAGAATGGGACGCATACCATGCGTCAGTGTTACGGGCTTGGCAAGGTCTTCGGGAAGAGGACCCGGGCGGCGGCGCTTGCCCGATAACAACAAACGGCGGCGGCGGGGGCGATGATCCGAAGCGGATGGCCCCGCCTATCGGACCCCCCTCCAAGAGCGTGGCCACCATTTTCGGTGGACCGTCCGCGATAGAGAACAAGCGGAGCAAGAAGTTGGCCACCAGGCGGGTCATGGCAGTCTCCACCAATAGCACCATCGCCGACCTAGCTTTCCTTCCGTGGTCCGACCAGTCAATCACCTTCTCCCGGGGGCGATCAGTGGTCGGAGATACCGTACCCCGGGCGTTTCCTCCTGGTTTTGGACCCGGTGATCGGCAACGTTCACTTCAGGCGAGTCCTCATCGGCGATTGGAAGCTCCCTTAACATCCTGTTCCCGAAGTCGCTCAGGGAGCTAGGCATTCCGAGGGAAGCCTTGCAGCCCGCCGAATCTCCATTCTGGGGCATCGTCCCAAACAAGGCCTTGGAGCCACTCGGCCAGATCACGGTGCAGTTCGGCACTCCGGGTCGTTTCCGCAAGGAACACCTACTTGTTCTACGTCGTCGACTTCGACACCGCCTATCACGCCATACTGGGGCACCCCGCCTTGCACAAGTTCATGGCGATCCCCATTACACCTACCTCGTGATGAAGATGCCGGCGCCGGGGGGCGTGCTCACTCTCCGATCGGACATAAAGAGCGCCCACGCTGCGAACAAGAGAACTACATCATCAACGAGGCTAGCCGGGCTCGCCGCCAAGATGAAGGACTACCTCGCCGCCTCCGAAAGTACCTCCGGAAGATCGGGATCCCGGTCAACGAACCGCCGCGGTCCGCCATCAAGAACAAGGAGGCGAAGACCATCGACCTCGGAACCGGTGATCCCTCAAGGTCGCTCGAATCGGGCAAAACACGGATCCCAAATAGGAAGACCGTCGGCTTCCTCAGGGACAACCGTGTTTGCATGGAAACCTCGACATGCCGGGGGTACCGAGGAAGTATGTCGAGCACGCCAAAATCTCGTCTTCCGCCAAGCCGATCGATCTAGAAGCTCCGCCCGAATACAAGAAGGAGGCTATTAGGGTAGAGATCAACCGGCTCTTAGCCGCGGTTTTATCAAAAAGTGTATCACGCCCAGAGTGGTGGCAAACCCGGTCCTCGTCCGCCAAAAAAGTAATAGAGAATGGAGAATGTGCGTTGATTACACCGATCTCAACAAACACTGCCCTAAAGATCCATTTACTCTCCCTCGCATCGACGAGGTCATAGACTCTACCGCCGGCTGCGAACTCCTCTGTTTTCTTGACTGCTACTCCGAGTACCATCAGATCGCCCTAAAGGAGTCAGACCAAGTAAAAACAGCTTTCATAACTCCGTTTGGCGCCTACTGCTACACTACGATGTCCTTTGGACTGAAAAACGCCGGGGCCACGTACCAGCGTACGATCCAGGCCTGCCTCATGGATCAGATAGGCATAAACACCGAAGCCTACGTCGACGACGTAGTCGTCAAGTCCAAAACAGCCAATAGCTTGCTCGCCGATCTAGATCAAACGTTCAAAAACCTGCGGGAGTACCGATGGAAACTCAATCCGAACAAGTGCATCTTCGGGGTTCCATCGGGAATCCTCCTAGGCAATGTCGTCAGCCGCCGTGGGATCGAGCCGAACCACGAGAAAATCTCGGCTATAACCAAGATGTCACCGCCGACTAACATCAAGGAGGTACAAAAGCTCGTCGGTTGTCTAGCAGCTCTGAGCAGGTATATCTCCA
Source organism: Chrysopogon serrulatus (assembly GCA_015844335.1). Lineage (NCBI taxonomy): Eukaryota > Viridiplantae > Streptophyta > Magnoliopsida > Poales > Poaceae > Chrysopogon > Chrysopogon serrulatus. Next base: position 3,275 of record JADLZL010008189.1, on the reverse strand, counting down.
GGTTGGGAGAGAAGGCCCTGCCTTTCTTCCGGCTCCTCCGAGATCCGACAAGTTTGTGTGGACTCCAGAGGCCGACGGGGCATTTAAGGAGATGAAGGCCTTTCTAACGACGCCACCTGTCTTAACGGCGCCGCTGCCGGACGAGACCCTCCTATACATCACGGCAACAAACCGCGTCGTCTCTACGGTGATAGTTGTCGAGCGCGACGAGCCTAGGCACGCCTTCAAGGTTCAGCGACCGGTATACTATATTAGCGAAGTCCTGAACGAATCGAAGACTCGTTACCCACAAATACAGAAGCTTATTTACGCCGTTCTCCTCACATCGCGCAAGGTGAACCATTACTTCCAGTCATATACTATCGCCGTGGTCTCTCAGTATCCGATCGGCGACATCATAAAAAACAAGGAAGTCGATGGCAGGATCGCCAAGTGGGCAGTAGAGCTCGATGCTTACACCGTCGACTACGTAAGTCGCCAAACCATAAAATCTTAGGTACTCGCTGATTTCATCGCCGAATGGGTGACATCTTTGGAACCTACCCGGTGAGCACCCCGAGCATTGGAAGATGTACTTTGGCCGGCGCTTAATGTCGGCGGCCCGGTGCCGGGAGTCTTACTCATATCTCCCGTGGCGAAGAGCTCCGATCGTCCTACGAATACACTTCAAGGCATCCAACAACGCCGCCGCCCGAGTGCGAGGCTGCCCTACACGGCATCAAGATCGCCATCTCATTGGGAATCAAGCGCTTTGGAAGTGTTCGGAGATTCCGCCACAGGCGTGAACCAAGTCAACAAAGACTGGTCTTGCACGAGCGAGAAAATAGATGCCCTCTTGCGTCGAAATCCGTAAGCTTGAAAACAAGTTCTACGGCATCAAGTTCCACCACGTCGTCCGTGAGGAGAACATAGAAGCCGATCGGCTCTCCAAATTTGGGCTCTTCCCGAGCCAAGATACCGCCCGAGCGTCTTTGCACATGATCTTATAGCTCCGTCGATCGGGCAGGCCGGCGAGGCGTCTAAACCCTCCCCCACCGACCAGACGGTCACGACTGTCACCGCCACCGACAAGGAGGATTGGCATTCGGCTTTCGTCTGATACCTCACCAAGGCCGAGGTGCCGGTAGATAGGGTGGAAACAGAGCGCCTCATACGGCGGAGCAAGCACTACGTCTTGGTGGAAGGCGTCCTGATGCGCAAGAATCCAAACGCCAATGTCCTGCAGAAATGCGTGCTTCAGCACGAAGGCGTCAAGATATTGAAGGAGATACATGCTGGCATATGCGGGAGTCATTGTGCCTCGGGGAATCACAGTCGGCGGGGGCATTCCGCGGGTTTCTCTTGGCCAACCGCAGTCTCGGGCCTTGAGCATCTGGTGCGACATTGCGGTAGGGCTGTCGGTTCTTCTCCAAACAACCCCACACATCGGCCCACGCCACGATGGCGATCCCTTCCGCGTGGCCTTTTCGCGATCACAGGGGCCCGGATCAGATCGGCCCCTTTAGAGCCGCACCAGGTAACTTCCGGTATGTATTAGTCGCCATCGACAAGTTTTCCAAGTGGATAGAGTACAAGCCACTCGTTAACTCCACAAGCAAGAAAGCCGTCGAATTCTTCGAAGAAATCGTTCATCGCTTTGGTATTCCGAACAGTATTATTACTGATTTGGGATCGAACTTCACCGGCAACGAGTTTTGGGAGTTCTGCGAGGAGCTCCATTACGGTTAAATATGTCTCCGTCGCGCACCCGGCCCGGCCAACGGCCGAGCCAACAGCGCCAACGGCATGGTCCTCGATGCCCTTAAGAAACGCTTGTATCAAAAGGATGACAAGTACCCGGGCGGGTGGCTCAAGGAACTCCCGCCAGCCGATGCAGGGGGCTGCGCCTTGAACAAGCCCGGGATGCAGGAGTCTCTCCCTATTACATGGTGTACGGGTCAGAAGCCGTCCTGCCAGAGGATGTTGCTTTCCGCTCACCAAGGGTCGAGAACTACTCCGAGGAAATCTTCGACCAAGCGCGAGCAGACGATGTCGACCGCGCAGAGGAAGAACGCCCCCGCCACGCGTGCGTCCGATCGGCCAAGTACACGGAAGGCGTTCGTCGCTACTACTTTTGCAACGTCCGTGGCGCTCCTTCACGGTCGGCGACCTCGTCCTGTGTCGACGCCAAAGCTCCGCCGGGATGCACAAAGCTTGTCCCCCCCGGGGGCCCCCTTCATTGTCAAAGAGGTAACCGGCCGGGATCCTACATTGGTGGAGTCAGATGGCGGGGACATCCCAAACTCTGGCACGCGGAGCACGTCACGTTTTTTACGCCTAGGAGACGGCACGAAATAAAGATATGTATTCTATCCTTGTGTAATCGGATACATATATATATAACGAGTTTTCTTCTTTCTTTCTCTGTGCATTCATGTCATAACTTATCGTGCTATCTACGCACCTAACGCCAATAAGACCGCCAGTAAGCACTTTAACTCAAGCTGACTGGAGCAACCCTGTCCCCGGCCCAAACCTACACGTGCAAGCAGCCCAGCGCTCTGCGTTATGGTGCGGTTAGCGGCCCAGCGCCAGGTGACCCTAGTGGCCTCTACGCGCACATAACAAGGAGCGTCCCCTTAGCGCTTCTGAGACACGAGGTAGCTTTGGGCCGATCCGGCGAGACGACAAAGTCGAACACTGCAGGGCATAACGGCTAACAACACATACACAAAAAGCATGACCGCAGCGTCATAAACAAGCGTCCACCGGCGTGAGACATCATACAAAAGCTAATCTCAAAACCCTTTCGGGCGCGTTGGTTCAACATCACGAACAGGTCCAGTCGTCAACTACCTTGACCCCGCTGAGTCGGAGGCTTAAATAAACAGCTTCTCCATCTCCTCTTTTCGTTGTCCTCAGAAGCGAAACCTGTCTCAACCCGGCGAGCTCTCTACTCGTGGATAGTGCGACCGGACCGGGGCAGCGCGTGCCCGGCCACGGCGCATGCCGCTCCATGAACATAGACACGCGCTGCTCCAGCTCGATGCGGCAACGCACCCCGGGGTGGGACGCCGAAGGATAGCGTTCCCCGAGCGCGTCTCGGTCGTGCGCCCCCCCTTCCGGGTCGATGGGTTAAGCAACAGAGTCACGAGGGTGATGGCGTCCTCCGTCCGTTCCTCCGTGGCGGCAAGACGTCCCTTCAGATCCGTGCAGGCAGCCGCCGCGTTCTCTCGAACGACTGCAAAGCAATACGAGTCGCTCGAGCAAAAACCGCCAATCAAGCAAGCATAACC